>JAPYXV010003428.1:0-12259 GCA_028533065.1 Trachops cirrhosus
TTTTTTTTTTTTTTTTTTTTTTTTTTTTTTTTATCTTCTCTTCCAGCTCATTGATTTGATCCTCTCCTTTGTCTAGCTTGCTTTTGACTCCTTCTACTGTGTTCTTCAGTTCAGAAATAGTATTCTTCATTTCCTCTTAGCCCTTGTTGATAGTTTCTATTTCCTTTTTCATGTTGATATAGTTTACAGTGAGCTAATTGTAGTTAACCTGTAATTTTTGGTAATTCTTTGTGAGCTCGTTGAACTTCCTGATATTCATTGCTTTGAACTGAATATCTGATAGTGGACTTGCCTCTATTTCATTTAGCATTCTTTCTGAGGCTTCCTCCTTTCCTTTCATTTGGGGATTATTTCCTTGTCTTCCCATTGTTTGTGAGACTGTTCTTGTTAGCCTCTGCTTCTTAAATTGATCTGTTCTGGCTCCCAGGATTTATGGTGTGAACTTCTATGGCAGAAGTCCTGTGGGATTCAGTAGTGTAGTCTCCTTGATCTCCTGAGCTTGCTGGTCTTTGGCTGTTGTTTATATTGGCTCTGTGTATGTCTTTGAGGTTTGATTGTTGTTGGGTCTTTCTCTGGTGGGTCCTTCCCTCTAGCTGGTTAATGGAAGGTCACTCCATCCACCATGTCTTGTATTCTGTTGTGCAGGTGTGGTCAGGTTGTGTTGAAGCTGATTCTTTTGTTTGTATGAGGTTTTGAGGCTTCTGCCTCACCATTCTTCAGTTGTTTGTTCTGGCTAGTTTCTCTTCTGTTTAGTTGTATTTCCAGATTGATCCTGTGTGGAGGTTAGTTTGGCTTCAACTCACTCCTTCACTTTCTTCTGTTATTATCTGTTCATGGTTCCTTTGTTTGTGGGTTTTCCTTTTCCAGCAGGTATACTGGTGTTCACAGCTCCCACCTACTCTTTTATGTGATCAGTTGGAGAGGGAAGGAAAAATGGATTCAGACAGAGAGAGTGTATTCTATGGTATAACCAATCTGTAGGGAAGATATAGGAGGTCCTTTGGATTTGTATAGTGTTAACCGTGATTTTTCACTCAACTAGCCACTTTTCTTTGAAAGGGTGGAGGAAAGATAAGATTCTTGTTAGGGGGGATGGATTGTGAGTTGGATTTAGAAAGCAGTGAACTTGTGGGACATCAGATTATGAGATGAAGTGAGAGTAAAGAATAGAAAATAGGTGTATTGTGCAAGAGAATAGAGTTAACCACAACAGTAATAAAGTTCCAGTGACATGACTTGAGCTAAGATCTGGCAGGGGTGCTGTGTAGTATTTACAATTGTATGAAACAGCAATTATTTACAATAGTAATGGAGCAACAATCATATGACAGAATCTATGTGTTCTTAATAAGAATATGAAGTAAATTATCTACAGTAGTGTGCTATTGGGACACAAGTGAAGTGAAAGAAGGAGAATTAAAAATACACTATGAAAGACAGAACAAGGAAAACCAGTTGAACAATGCAGTTTAACAAAGTGAAGAAGACTATACAGAAAAAAGAGATAGAGAATACTAATAAAATAAAAGATGTAAAAATAATGAAAAAATAATAATGATACAAATATACAACAACTTGCAAGTTCTCTGGAATAGCAAAGTGAAATTTGTCTCATTGTTTCAGTTGTTGGGATGACCCCTCTTTGGGTCTAACTCTGGTCCTTTCATAGCTCCAAGTTTTATTGTCTCACTTGTGGGGATATGAAAAAAAAGAAAGGAAGGAAGGAAAAAGGAAAGAAAAAAACCCTCCTGCTGCTTTAAACTGGCCAAGTGAGTTCTGCTGGTCTTCCTGGCTATAGCAGGCTGAGGGGGATTGGGTTTTTCTTTTCTCCATTCCTGTGGTTTTGCAGGGATGGTCATCAGGTCTGAGCCATACTCTTTGCAATTGCCCAGCCTCCATCCCAGTTCCTCAGTTCATTGCTGGCCCCCTGTACACTTCTGTGCCCAGCTTATGCTTCCAGACCACCTGTTCTTCTGTCCTTGAGGTGCACCAGTTAGGAGCAACTCACATATCTCCTTTCCACTCTTTGCTATCCTATATGCTAGGGACTCTCGGAGTCTCTTCAGGGTAGTTTGACTCCCCCACTGAGTTAAGTCTTTCTGGGGATTGCTGACTCCCTGAATCCTGGTGATTTCCTCTGTGGGGTGAGTCTCCACCTTCCTCTTAGAGAGCCAGTCTCCCCACAGGGCGGGGGCATCTCAGTGGCTGCTCTGGCTGGCCTGAGTACATGCCTCCCTGCTGCTTTGGTTGGGGTGGTGGGGTTGGGTGCAAGATACCTTTAGGAGGCGGGGTCAGGCACTCTCTGCCCCTGGGGGCTGTAGACATGACCTCTCAGCTTGTATTGCTGCAGCAGGAGCTCGGTTGCGGGGAGGAGTGTTGGGTGTGTGATGGCCTCAGCTGTTGTGTGAGGGAGCCTCGGGGGGGTCACGGCTGGGTAGGTGGCACACCACTGGGTTCGCAGGCGTGGTTGGGCACCCTCCAGTGCTGAGGCCAGAGGTAGGGTAAGGGCACAGCCATGGTCCTGGCAGCAGAGGTGGGCCCACTGCCAAGGTTGCTGAGGCTGCTGTGGTACAGCTGGGGGAGGCCAGGCGACTGCTTTGGGAGAATTCCCTAAACAACCATTGAGTGCCTCTTTTTTTTTTTTTTTCCTTTTTGAAAAATTCCTCCTGTTCAAGCCTGCCATCCCAAACAAGTGCCTGGCTGCTTACACAGCCCAACTCTCCAACCAGACCAGAGACTTCCCAGGTCAGGTCAGGTCTGTCAGGGCCCAACTCTTCTCAGCCAGCATCCTCAGTCTCATTGGGTGTGCACAGCCCCTGTGTGTTTGCCACTTCATCCTTATTCCCTCCAGTGGCTTCAAGCATATACATCGATCCTGGTGCTGCTCAAACCTCCCTGTTTGGCAGGAGAGAGAGCTGTTGACCTGGCTCTCTCCCAAGAATCCTGTGGCAGACCCAGTGGGCACCTGGCCTGGGGTTGCAGCTACCCTGGGTCCCCGCACAGGTCCCAGGAACCTTATTGTCCCAAAGCACTCTCCTTACCATCTGATTTTTCAATGTCCTCTACAGTTTTGGCCTCCAACCTTCATATATGCTGGGATTCCATTGGCTGTTCACTCTGTTCCTCAGAAGATTGGCTAGGTATTCTACAAGTGCGTAGGGGGAAGTGGACTCCCCTCCCACCTATCTTACTGCCATCTTCCCCTATCTTCAAAATGCAACTGATTTTTGAATGTTGATTTTGTATCATGCAAGTTCACATAATTATTTTAATAGTTTTTGTGTGTGGAGTTTTTAGCGTTTCCTATATACAAGATCATGTCACTTGCCAACAGACAATTTTACTTCTTTTTAATTTGGATGCCTTTTATTCCTTATACTGCCTTCATTGCTCAGGCTATGCCTTCCAGTAGTATGTTGAATAAGAGCAGTATGTGTGGACATACTTGTCTTGTTCCTGATCTTAGAGGAAAAGCTTTCAACCTTTCACCATTGAATATGACGTTAGTTGTGAGTTTGTCATAATGGCCTTTATTATGTCAAGTTATGTTCCTTCTATACTCAGTTTGTGGAGAGTTTTTTTCATGAAAGAATGTTGAATTTGTCAAATGCTTTATTGTTTCTATTGAGGGGACCATATGATTGTATTTTATACTTTATTAATCTGATATATTTATTGATTGGGTATGTTGAACCAACCCCTTGTATCCCAGGGATAAATTTCATTTGGTCATGCTGTATGATTCTTTTAATGTGCTGTTGAATTCAGTTTTCTAATATTGTGTTGAGGATTTTTGAATGTGTATTCATTAGGGATATTGGCCTGTACTTTTCTTGTAGTGTCCTTATCTGTCTTGGTTATCAGAAAAATGCTAACTCACAAAATGTATTTGGGAATTTTCCTCATCTTCAATATTTTGGAAGAGTTTGAGAAGAATTGGCAATAATCCTTCTTTAATATTTAATTGAATTCACAAGTGAAACTATCTAGTCCAAAGTTTTTTTCTGTTGGAAGGATTTTGATTACTGCTTCTATTTCTATAGTCATTATTGGTCTGTTCAGATTTTCTATTTCTTCATGATTCAGTCTTGGTATGTTGTGTGAGTCTAAAAGTTTTTCCATCTAATAGTTTATTCAATTTGATGGTGTATAATTGTTCAGAGAAGTCTTTTATGATCCTTTGTATCTAATTGGTATCAGTTGTAATGTCTTATAGTTCATTTATAATTTGTTTATTTGAATTCTCCTTTTTTCCCTGGTTATTCTTGCTAAAGACTTGTGTATTTTGTTTATCTTTAACCCCACCGCAAAACTTTCATTGATTTTTTCTCCATTGTCATTCTAGTCTCTATTTCATGTATTTCCACTCTAATCTTTATTTCCTTTCCCCTGTGAACTTTAAGCCTATTTTTCTACTTTCTTGAGGTATAAAATTAGGTTCTTTTTTTTAGATATTTTCATTTTTCCTACTGTAGGCATTTATCACGATAAGCTACCTTCCTAGAACTTCCTTTGCTACATTTTGATACATTATTGCCATTTTTGTTTATCTTAAGATACTTTCTAATTTCCCTTTTGATTTCTTCCTTGACCTATTGGTTGTTCAGTGTGTTAATTTCCATATGTTTCAGGATTTTCCACTTTTCATTCTGTTATTGATTTCTAGTTCCATGCCAAGGTGATCAGAAAAGATACTTGATATGATTTCAAAATTCTTAAATTTGTTGAAACTTGTTTGTGATCTATCTAAAAGAATATTTTCTGTGCCCTTTAGAAGAATGCATATCCCTTTACTTTCATTCTATGTGTATCTTTTGATTGGAGAATTTAATCTATTTATGTTTAAGTAATTATTGATGGGTAAGAACTTACTATTTCCATTTTGTTCATTGTTTTCTGATGGTTTTTAGTTCCTTTGTTCCTTTTTTCTTCTCTTTCAGTCTTCCTTTGTGATTTTTAATGGTATGCTTTATTACTTTACCTTTTACATACCTACTAGAAGTTTTTTCTTTGTGGTTGCTATGAAGCTTGCACAAAACATTTTATAGGCTAACAGTCTGTTTTAAGTCATAACAGTCTGTTTCAATCTCATAATAGCCTACCTTCAATATCATTCAAAAACTACTTTTACTTCTCTTCCCTCATATTTCTTGCTGTTGATATTATACTTTACATCTTTTTATATTATTTATCCATCAACAAATTTGCCATATTTATTTTTAATACTATTTTCTTTTAATTTTTATTGGAGATACATGTGATTTACATATCACCATTAAAGTGGTAAGGTATTCTGAGTTTGACTATATATTTACCTTTACCAGTGAGTTTTATACTTTTATATATTTTAATTTTGTTACTTAGTGTCCTGTGTTTCAATTTGAAGGATGTTCTTTTAGTATTTCTTGTAAGGCAAGTCTATATGTGATGAATTTCCTTAGTTTTTGTTCGCCTGAGAATGTCTTTATCCTTCCTTCATTTCTGAAAGACAGTTTTGCTGGGTATAGTATTCTTGGTTGGCCATTTTATGTTCTTCCTCCCTACCCCCAGAAGTCTGAAAATATCTTCCTATTCTCACTGACCTGTAAGGTTTCTACAGATAAAACCACTGATAGCCTTATGGGGATTCCGTGTGTATAATTAGTAATTTTCCTCTTGCTACTTTTAAGATTCTCTGTCTTTGATTATTTTCATTATAATGTGTCTTGGGATAATCTTTGGGTTGTTCATAATAGGGTCCTAGCTTGCTGTACTTGGATGTCCATATCTCTCCCAAGATTTGGGAAGTTTTCAGGTATTGTGTCCTTATTTTATTTTTTAAAAAGTGTTATCTTGTTACCTTAAAAAAGATGATTTCTAAAATAATCTTTTAACAATTAAAAAACAAAAAAGTCTTTTTCTAGTAAGTTCATGCCTGTGTTTCTTCAGGAATGGTTTCTGAATATTTATTTTGTTACTTTGAATGGGCCGTGTTTTCCTATTTCTTTGTATACCCTTTGTGATCTTTTGTTAAAAAATATACATTTTTAGAAACAGAGTTATGTCCCAGTCTTTGCAGATTAGGACTGTGCAGAGGAAGACCTTCATTCATTATCAGGGCATGTTCTGAGTCTTGGTACCAGCCTTGCATGGAGGCTTAAGGTCTTAGTTCTTTTCTGGGCATGTATGTTCTGTGGACCTGTGTGCTTCTTTCAGTTTCTTCATATGCACAGTTGCTTTTAAATATCTTAATTTCCCTATGAATCACTCCCCTGAGTCTTTTCAGGGCTTTAGATTTTCTGTTGTATTCCTTTGTCCATAATCGCTTGCCCTAAGTGTTTGTGGGTCTGACATCTCCTTGCAATTTTTGCAAGCTGTGCACACTGCTTCTTGTAGCTTTTCTAGTCTGAGATCCAAGCTGTGTCATTTATGGTTGTCTGAATTCCAAATTAGGGAACACAAAGTCCAATCCCTCAGGGAGCCCCTAGACAGATTCGACTGCTGCTAATTACATCCATTCTGCTCTCTCTTGTTCAAGAAAGGGAACCAGGGAATGCCACCTGGGCTCTCACTTATCCCAAGTGGTGCCATTCCACACTAGGGAAAGGGGTGGAGTAAGTACTAGTTAAAACTTCATAAGGTTTCTTATCATTTTAAATGTGGCTTTTTCTTAATTGGGCATTTGCTTGATTGCTATGGATTGTTTAATTTTCAGAGCTCCTATAAATTTACTTTAGCTAATTTCTAGTTGTTATTTAATGTTTCTGGGGGAAACAAAGGCCTGGAGCTTCCTTATGTGCCATCTAGAAAGCACTCTCTCAGTTTCAGTTTTGTTTTATTGACCATAAATATCCTGCCAGAGCCAAAACTATAACTAGTTGGGGAAAACTTTGTCTATGGCTGACAATGGCAAAGTGGACTGCATTTTAATCTAAGGGTAGAGATATGTACCAGTTCCTAGGTAAATTTATTTTCTTTACGAAAATATGTTATAAAAGGGACTGACACCTAAATAACTATTCAGAGAGGCAGACTTTCATGGGCCCCACATGTCTCTGAACATCATTGCTGAGTATGTCAAGCTACAAAGTTTATTGTTCTGATGCTGAGCAGTTCCTGTAGTTAGTTATGTAGGCAATTAAGTAAATCAAGACCACACAGTGTGTGACAACTGCTTGCATCCTGAGGGAAGGGAGTTGGGGCGAAACTGAGTTGTTTATTGCTTGCTCTAAAAGGTGTTAACCTTTGGCCCCAAGTTCCTCAGATGTAGTACATCTGTATGTGTAGATTCCATCTGTCTCATCCCATTACTCTGTGGAACTTGAAGGCAAGGGAAGCAGCCTGATGCTCCAGGCTGATGCTCGTGATGTTTCCTGTGAGTAGTGAACTGTCTTACTCCGATCTGAGTCTGATCTAAATTTTGGAACCTCTGAAACAGTGGCAAGTCAATTTTCTTACTTTGTCATCTCCTTTGCAGTCTTGATAATTCCTTGTCCCACCTTATGTGACATTGAGATTCTTCCATGATAGAAATGGCTGCCTTCGATGCTTGAATATTCAGTTATCAGATGTTTGTTAGTATGCATATGTATCTGTGTGTATGAGTTTGTGCTCATTTCAAAGTTTGGAACTTAATAGTATATCTACATGCCCTAATGGTCCCCTAGAACTGTGGGTCATATAGAAGTTTGGCAGTTCTTCTCCAGGTTGGAATTGAGTGATAGAGTAACTTAATCGAAGGTGACATAGCCTTTCTGGAACAGAGAGAGCTCCACTCATTCCAATGGGTGATTGTTTGAACTCTTTGAAGAAAAAACCCAGGCTCTAACTGAAAGGGGTAAAAATAAGATGAAATTTGGGAGGTGGAGGGCAGAGATAATAAGAGCACTTTTGTGTAGTTAATATTGTGTGGGCAGCAAAAGACACAATCAACAAAATAAAAGGCAACTTAAGGAAAGGAAGAAAATATTTGAAGTTCACATAAGGGGTTAATATCCACAATGTATAAAGAACTCATACAACTTAATAACAAAAAACAAGCAATCTCATTTAAAAATGGGTGGAGTATAGTAACCAGAGGGGAGGTGAGAAGGGATATTGGGATAATTAGCGGAAGGGGTGTTAAGGAACATGTATAAAAGACACATGGAGAACGTCAAAGGGTGGGTAGGATCAAGGGTGGGAGTTGGAGATGGCTGGGGTGAGGAGGAGTGGTGGGGGAAAATGGAGACAACTGTACTTGAATAACAATTATAAAAAGATAAAAAATATTCATTAAGAAGTAGTTTGAAATTTACTATAAACTGTTTTACATTGAAAAAAATAAAAATGGGTGTAGAAGCTGACAAGATAGTTTTCCAAAGAAAACATACAAATGACCAAAGGTACATGAAAAGATGGTCAACATCACTAAACAGCAGACAAATGCAAATCAAAACTGTAATGAAATATTACCTCATACTGGCTGTAATGAAAAAGACAAGCAGTAACAAGTGTTGGCAAGAATATGGAGAAAAGGGAATACTTGTGCACTATTGGTGGGAATGTAAACTGATATAGTCTTTATGAAAAACAATATGGAGGTTCCTCAAAAACTTAAAAATAAAACTACCACATGAGTCAGCAATCCCACTTCTGGATTTATTCCCAAAAGAAATGAAATCAGGGGCTTGAATAGATATCTGCACTCACATGTTCATTGAAGCATTAAAATAGTTAAAATATGCAAACAACCTAAGTGTCTATAAATAGATGAATAGATAGAGAAAACATGACATATACACACACAATGGAATATTATTCAGTTATGAAAAAGAAGGACAACCTCTCATTTACAACAACATGGATAGACCTTTAGGGCATTATGTTAAGTAAAATAAGTCAGACACACATAGATAAGTACTTTATGACATTACTTACATGTGGAATCTAAAAAAGCCAAACTCATAGAAACAGAGAGCATAATAGTGGTTACCAGGGGCTGGGGTGGGGAAATGGGAAGATGTTGGTCAAAGGGTACAAATTTTCAGTTATAAGATAAATGAGTTCTGGGGATCTACTGTACAGCATAGTGATTATTGTTAACAGTACTATGTATATACTTGAAAGTTGCTAAGAAAGTGAATCTTAAAGGTTCTCAGCACAAATAAGGTATGGTAATTATATGAGGTGATGGAGATTTTAGCTAATGCTATGGTGTTAATCATTTTGCAATATGCAAGTGTATCAACAGCAAGCTGTACACCTTAAACTTACACAACATTACCTATCAATTATATCTCAATACAGCTGGAAGAAAATATTGTACTGGCCACCTTCCATATATCACTTCTAATCGTACTACAACCTGGTTGTGAGAATGAGTGCTATCATCAACTTATAGAAAAGAAACTAGAAACTCCAAGATATTAATGATGTATCCAAAGCCACATATTATAGTAAGTAGAACTGAGATTCAAACCTTGGTTTGTATGATGCCAAGGTCTGTGTTCTTAAGTACTATGCTCTGCTTCCCCTCAGAGTTATAATTACCTACTCTGTGACATGTAATGGAATACAATTTATCCATCTCATGTAGTTAAGTTTTATGTAAGATTTCTTCTGGGAAAGAAAATAAGGGATTTTTCTATATCGAAAAGTATTAAAATGCAAGAATATTTTGCTGCATTGAAAACTAATTAAAACTATTGATGAGCTTTGGCCTTGTACTTCACTAGTTGAAATGATGCCCTGAATCATTCCAGCTATTCCTTGAGGCAACAGTACAAAGATAAGAGATGGTCATCATACAGATCCATAGGGTCCCACTTGCTCTACCCTATTCTAGTTTGTCCCAGTGTTACAAAGCCTAAACACTAGAGGGGTGGTCCTACCACTCACCATCTACCAGGAAAATCTCCAAAGACAGTTCAGCAGAAAAGAAATGAATCTTTTTATTTAATGGCAAGTTTCTTCTTAAAATATCTGGATAACAAGAGTAAGGGGGAAGGAAAAGTCAGAGTATGACATAAAAAAATAGCTATTTAAATATTTGTTATTACAACCATTACATAAGCTAAAGAACTAAAAATAACACAAGAACAAAAATCTATTCACAGTGCTGACTATTATCACCAATGTCTTTGAAAATGACAAGTTTTTTCCTCAAAGCTTGTTCCCTCTAAGACAATCAAGAAAAACCACCCTGTTACCCACTGCCAGCTCAGTTCAAGGTTGAGCCAGGAGCCTCTTTTCCCACCCAAAAGTATCATGAACACAGGTGGCTTAGCAGATCTGTAGTCACTGTCCAGCTTCAGACATTTTTTGGAGTCTGTGCCCCAAGCCTCTGCTCACAGCCCTGCACTGGCCACCATTGGCAGGCCCACTTGTGACCATTGACACACCCCCCACTTAGGGAAGGGAAATAACCAACTGACTTTTTGCTTTGTGGCACACTCCATTTCAAAAGTCTTCTCCCAGAATCCCATGCATGCCAAAAGCCAATAGGAGTGTCCAGTCTTCGAACCAATGAGGGCAAGTTTTGGCCATGTTTGTCTTTGTCCCTCTTCAGGTCGCCATGTTTAGCAAGGGAGCAAAATCTCCAGTCACACATGTGCAGCTCAAAGCCCTCTCCCATTTCCAGGGGATGTGTCCTCCTGTTACAACAGGAAGAAAAAATTGGAACACTTTTTTCATAAAGAATGTCTTAAACATTACTGATTTCAAGTGTAGCAGGACCACATAAACTGGATGAGATCAGGATGGCCTTTTTATTAAAACTCAGATTTATTAAGATATAATTTTTATATACATAAAAATTCACTCTTGTTACTATTAGATCTATGAATTTTGACAAATACACAAGTCAGGTAACCACCATAATCAAGATATAGTACTGTGTCATTACTCCCCAAAAGTTTCCTTGTGCATATCTTTTTGTAATCAATTCCCCATGAACTCCAACCTCTGGGAAGTACTGATCTGTTTTCTAAACTGTAGCTGTGCTTTCTCCACAATGGCATATAAATAGAATCATACAAGTTTCTATTCAGGTTTGGCTGCTTTTATTCAACATAATGCATTTGAAATCCATCCATGTTTCTGCATGTATTAGTAATTTGTTATTTTCATTTTTGAGTAGAATTCCACTGAATGGATATAACACAGATTGTTTATTCATACAGGTGGTAGACATTTGAATTGTGTCCACTTTGGGGTAATTATGAATATAGTTACCATAAACTTTCATGTGTAGATTTTTGTGTGGACATGAATTTTCATTTCTCTAAGCTAATATATAGGAGTGGAATTGTTAAGTCATATGGTCAGTATATGATTAACTGTATAAGAAAATGCTAAATTGTTTTCCAAATGGTTGTACCATTTTGTATTCCCATCGAAAATATGAACTCCCTGTCTTGGCCAGGTGGGTGAGTTGGTTGTAGCTTTGTCCCATACACCAAACAGTTGCAGGCTTGATTCCTGGTCAGGGCACATACCTAGGTTGTGGGTTGGATCCCCAGTTATGGTGTGTATGGGAGACAAATGATCGCTGTGTCACTCTTTCTCTCTCCCTTCCTCATTTATGCTCTCCTTTCCTCTATCTTTAAAATTAATAAACATATCCTCAGGTAAGGAATATTTATATATATCTCAAATTGGTTTGCATCCTTACCAGCATTTGATGTTGTCACTTGATATTGTCAACTTTGTGAAATTTTAGTAATTTTAATCCTGTAAAATAGTATATCATTGTGATTTTAATTTGTGTTTTCTTAATATCTGGTTAGGTGGAGCTTTTTATGTGTTTGCTGTTTTTTGCAATATATGAAATTTTCCTCAAAATTTTGCATATTAAAAAATAG
The DNA here is from genome assembly GCA_028533065.1 of Trachops cirrhosus. Classification (NCBI taxonomy): domain Eukaryota; kingdom Metazoa; phylum Chordata; class Mammalia; order Chiroptera; family Phyllostomidae; genus Trachops; species Trachops cirrhosus. The sequence continues at coordinate 11,823 of JAPYXV010003428.1, forward strand.
AATTGATGGTTTTCCTTTTGAGTTTTTGATTCCTAAAATACATAAAGAATGAGGAAGAATTTTTTTTTAAATTTTTTATTTTAGATTATTCAGTACAGTTTCTATCTTTTATTCCCATTCCAGCCCACCCACCCATCCCTCTCTACCTCCCTTTCATTTCCAAGCCCCATAGTTTTGTCCATGCGTCCTCTATATTTGACCCTGTAAACCCTTCCCTTCTCCCCTAAAATTCCCTCCCCTCTCCCCTCTGGTCACTGACCTCCCGTCCTCCATTTCAGTGTCCTTTGTTATATTTTACTTGTTTCTTTGTTTTGTTGTTTAGGTTCCTGTTAAAGGCGAGATCATATGGTATTAGTATTTCAATGCCTGGCTTATTTCGCTTAGCATAATGCTTTCCAGCTCCATCCATGCTGTTGCAAAGGGTATGAGCTCCTTCT
>JAPYXV010003429.1:0-12259 GCA_028533065.1 Trachops cirrhosus
TTGACTTCTCTGTTTCCTATACCATTTTCGACCTCTCCCCATCTATTTAATGCCTACCAATTATGCTTCTTCTTCCCTGTACCTTTTCCCTCCATTCTCCCTCCCCACCAAAAACCTTCCATGTGATGTCCATTTCTCTGATTCTGTTCCTGTTCTAGTTGTTTGCTTCATTTTTGTTTTTGTGTTTTTCTTTCTTTTATTTTTTTAGGTTCATTTGTTGATAGTTGTGAGTTTGTTGTCATTTTATTCTTCATAGTTTTTATCTTCCATTTCTTAGATAAGTCTCATTAACATTCCATATAATAATGGCTTGGTGGTGATGAACTCCTTCAGCTTGACCTTATCTGGGAAGCACTTTATCTGCCCTTCCATTCTAAATGATAGCTTTGCTGGATAAAGCAATCTTGGATGTAGGTCCTTGCCTTTCATGACTTCAAATATTTCTTTCCAGCCCCTTCTTGCCTGCAAGGTTTCTTTTGAGAAATCAGCTGATAGTCTTATGGGAACTCCTTTGTAGGTAACTCTCTCCTTTTGCTGCTTTTGTGATTCTCTCCTTATCTTTAAGGTTGGGTAATGTAATTATGATGTGCCTTTGTGTGTGCTTCCTTGGATCCAATTTCTTTGGGACTCTCTGAGCTTCCTGGAAGTCTATTTCCTTTGCCAGAATAGGGAAGTTATCCTTCATTATTTGTTCATATAAGTTTTCAATGTCTTGCTTTTCCTCTTCTCCTTCTAGCAGCCCTATGATTCAGATGTTAGAACGTTTAAAGTTGTCTTGAGGGTACTTAGGCCTCATTTTTGAATTCTTGTTTCTTCATTCTGTTCTGGTTGAATGTCTATTTCTTCCTTTTGTTCCAAACCATTGATGTGAGACCTAGTTTCCTTCCCTTCACTATTACTTCCCTGTACATTTTCCTTTATTTCACTTTTCATAGGCTCCACTTTTTCTTCTATTTTGTAACCATACTCAATCTTTTCTGTGAGCATCCTGATTACCAGTGTTTTGACCTCTGGATCTGATAGGTTGACTATCTCTTTATCACTTAGTTGTATTTTTTCTGGAGCTTTGATCTGTTCTTTCATTTGGACCATATTTGTTGGTCTTGGTGCACCTGTAACATAGTAAAAGGCAGAGACTTATGTATTTGCAAATGCACGCCAACCCATGCTGCTGAGCTGTGGTGCTGTATGTGGGGGAAGGGTGTGTGAGGGAACAATGCAGTTTGCTTGGCTCTCAGCGGGCTTTCAGTCACTTGCCCCACTACCCATAAACAAATTGGGCCCTTCTGGTGCTGATTCCTGGATAGGTGGATTTGTGTACATTCTAGGACCCTGTGGGTTTCTCCAACAAACTCTCCTGTGTGGCTGGGAGCTTCTCTTGCCACATCAACCCCCACATTTTTTCAGTCAGAGGTTTTGAGGCTTCAGTTTCCCTCGTTGCAGCCTGGGCTATGCAGTCTGTCTTGCTCCCCAGTTGTTCCTCCCAGTTTATCTACACGCAAATTTGTGACCTACTGGTCCTCCAGCCACCACCTTGCCTGGAGTTCTCCCCACCCCAGCTGCCCATCTCCACCCCTCCTACTGGTTTGGATGAATGTTTCTCCTTTTACTCCTTGGGTGTCAGACTTCCTTCCATACAGCTTGATTTTCTGGCAGTTCTGGTTATTTTTTGTTTTTAAATTTGTCGTTGTCCTTCTTTTGCTTGTGTGAGTAGGCAAAGTGTATCTACCTATGCCTCAATCTTGGCCAGAAATCTCTTGCTGCTTTTCAGATTCTCTTCTTATCTTTCATGTTAGTTAACTTAATTATGATGTGCCTTGGTGTGCTCCTCCTTGGGTCCAATTTCTTTGGGACTCTCTGAGTTTCCTGGACTTCCTGGAACTCTATTTCCCTCACCAGATTGGGGTAGTACTCCTTCATTATTTGTTCAAATAAGTTTTCAATTTCTTGCTTTTCCTCTTCTTCTTCTGGCAGCCCTATGCTTCAGCTGTTGGAGTACTTAAAGTTGTCCCAGAGGTTCCTACGCTTCTCCTCATTTTTTTGAATTCTTGTTTCTTCATTCTGTTCTGGTTAGATGTTTATTTCTTTTTTGTTCCAAATCATTGATTTGAGTCCTGGTTTCCTTCCCTTCACTGTTGGTTCCGTGAATATTTTTTTTATTTCATTTTGTATAGCCTTCATTTCTTCCTTCATTTTGCTACAGAGCTCTGTCAATTCTGTGAGCATCCTGATTACCAGTGTTTTGAACTCTGCATCAAACAAGTTGTCTATCTCCTTGTTGCTTAGTTCTTTTTCTGGAACTTTGATCTGTTGTTTCATTTGGGCTATATTTCTTTGTCTCCACACACCTGTTTTCTTGTAAGAGGAAGAGCCTTAGGTATTTGCCATGGTGGAGCAGCCCTCTTTGCTGCATTATGGTGCTGTCTGTGTGAGAAGGGTCACAGAAGAAACACAAATCTTGCCCCACTTTCTGTAACTTCTGTCACTTCCCACAAGCAAATTGTGCCCTTTCAGATGCTGATTCCCAGGTAGGTGGGTTTGTGTATGTTCTAGGACCCAGTGGGTCTCTCCAATTAACTTTCCTGTGAGACTTGGAGTTTCTCCCACCTACACAACCCCCACAGAATTTTACTGCTGGAGGTTTGGAGTCTACTTCCCCAGTCAGCCAGCTCCTGCCTCACCTATGTAGTCTGCTGCCTTGCCAGGAGTCCAGCCTGCCAGGCTGCCCATCTCCACTCCTCCTACCAGTCTGGATAAATGTTCTTTAATTTCTTGTTTGTTGGAGTTCCATTCAGTGTGATTTTCTGGCAATTCTGTTTTTTTTTTTTTAAGTTGGTTTGCATCCTTCTTTTGGTTGTGCAAGGAAGCAAAGCATTTCGACCTACTCCTCCATCCTGGCCAGAACCCCTTTTTTCTCTTTCTATGACCATTTTAATCATGGCTATTTAAACTCTTTGTCAGGTAATTTCAAGCTAGATGCCTTATGAAAATATTTGTAATATAACCTTTTTCCTTAGTTTTCTATGAAATTTCTTTTATATGGGAATTTTTTTAATGACAGACATCGTTAACAAAAATTGTAGAAATCCTTCAGAAAGCATTTTATTTTGCTTCCTCCAAGAACCTGATTTAAGGGTGAATTGACTTATTAAAAGGAAGTACAGTGATTAGAACCTGAGCATCCATTCCTGTGAGGGATATTCTTATTTTACTTTTCCTTCTATGGCACAAGGATTCTGGTTAACAGGCATGGTCCTCTGTGGCTCACCCTGAATTACACTTTGTGTTCCCCAAACACTGTGAGTCTGGCAAAATCTCTGCTGAGCTGTTCAGAGTCTCAAATATAACCTTTGAATTGACAAAGTCCTCAAGGGGTAAGTGGCTCACTTCTGCCCTTGACTACTTCCACACAGCTTGGCTCCTAAAGTTCTCGCTGCCTTGGTAGCTCTATAACACTTTCATTTGCTGATGAAAGTGTTGATTATTGATACATTTCAGTTGATTGCTGATACATTTCAGTTTTTTCTAAACTCATTTTTCATGAAATGCTTGGCTTAAAAAAAGAAATTTGACATTGTCAGAAGCAGAACTCCCCATAAAGAAGAACTCTAATATTATGACAACATTACTCTTACAGCTTTCATCTCAGACCCCATCACTAGGTTATTATTTTGTTTAATTCCATTTCCTATTCTCCAACCCTACTAACCCTCTGACTACTGCCGTTTCTGTAGGAAACCAGACTCAGGCGCTGCCCCAGTGCGACTCTGTATCTGAACCAGCAGACTCTGCACCCTCAGAAGACAGCACTGCCAACTGTTCAGGTGAGACTTCCCACAGGACCAGAAAACCCTCCTCTCTTGCCCTGTGTAAATGTCCCATTGGCCTCTCTCTCCTCAGACAGAGAACAGCTTCGCCTGGTGGACGCGGGCAGTCGCTGTGCCGGCAGGGTAGAGATCTTTCACCAGGGCTCCTGGGGCACCATCTGTGATGACGGCTGGGACCTGAACGATGCCCAGGTGGTGTGCAGACAACTGGGCTGTGGGGAAGCCATCCATGCCACAGTGTCTGCTCACTTCGGGGAAGGATCAGACCAGATCTGGCTGGATGACGTGAACTGCACAGGAAGGGAGTCCCACCTGTGGAATTGTCCTTCCTGGGGCTGGGGACAGCACAACTGCTGGCACAAGGAGGATGCGGGGGTCATCTGCTCAGGTCTGCTCTGTACATTGTCCATTGGCTTGGGGAAGAGGTGGGGGCCCTGGAGGATGGGAGTCTGAGCCCTGAGGAGGTGATGGTGAAAGGGCAGGAGGAAAAAGAACCTTCCTTCCACAGGGCCTATCTGTCTAGCAGGTATGGCGATTGGTGTTTTCCTTTCCTCCTGCAGCAGCTGGGGCTCTGGTCCTCCCTTCTCAGGAATATCTACTGACAAAGCTATTTTTTACAGAGTTTCTACTGAAAATAGGGCTCACTCTTCAATTGCTTATGGTAGTAAAATCTTGATATCCTGCTCATGTTCTAACAAATTACCATATGGTTTAAATCAACACAAATTTATTATTTTATAGTTCTGTACATTAGAAGTCTAACAAGGGTCTCACTGGGCTGACACCAAAGTATCAACAGGGCTGCATTCCTTATGGGAGCTCTGGGAAAATTTCCTCTCCCTCAGTTTTCAACTTTCCAAAGCTGTTGTGCATTCATTCCAAGGCTCCATGCTCCTTTTTTTTTTTCCCAAACAGACAACATTGCCTCCCTCTGACCATTCTTCCTTAGCCACTTTTCCCTCTGAACTGAAGCTGGGAAAGTTTATTTGTTTTTAAGGGCAGTGAGTCTAAGGATTGATTAGATTGAACTCACCTGGTTAATGCATGATACCTCAGGTTAATCTCACGATCCCAAGGTACTTATCTTAATACTAACTATAGAGTCCCTTGCCATAAACGGTAACATTCCACAGGTTCCATGGAGTAGGATGTATTAATCTTTAGGGGCCCATTATTCCACCCATCACCCACTATCTACATTCCCTTCCACACACTCTGTCAGAATTTTTGTCAGAAGCAGAATTTGGCTTTCCCTGAAGAGGACCCAGAGTTGTGTTCTTCTCTGTTTATATTCTACTACATCACTGTGGTAGATATAGACAGACACAAATGGACAAAGGGGAAAGGGACACAAGTTTCAGTCTTGCCACTTAGTGGCTGTCTCCTCAGCAGAGTCAGTGATGAGTTGTTCACATCCTCTGGGAGAGAGAAAGAATGCAGAAATTTGAGTGGACCACTCACTGTGCCCTGCTTCTGCCTTTCACTTTTAGACTTCCTGGCCCTGAGGATGTTGAGCGAGGATCGGGAGTGTGCCGGGTGGCTGGAAGTTTTCTACAATGGGACCTGGGGCAGTGTTTGCCGCAGCCCCATGGAAGCCACAACCTTGTCCACGATCTGCAGACACCTTGGCTGTGGGGACAGAGGGACCCTTGACACTTCTGTTGGTTATAGGGAAGGTTCTAGGCCCCAATGGATAGATGGAATCCAGTGTCGGAACACTGATATGTCTCTCTGGCAGTGTCCTTCTGACCCTTGGAAATACAGTTCATGCAGTCCAAAGGAGGAAGCGTACATCATATGTGCAGGTATTTATTCTCTGTTTGTATGCATCTTCCCCACCCATATGGGATGCTGTTAGTGATATTTATATTTTCAAATCTAAGGGATGACTTTAAGATAAGTCTACAAAATGAAGATGATTTAATCCAGTGTTGAAATTTTGTTTCAAATGAAATAATGAAAAAACCTGTGCTCATAGCAATTAATGCAAAAATATCAGAGAGATTGGAAGAAAGCATGTGGGAACGCCATTAATACTCTGATAAACTTTCTAAGGAATTGCTAACTAATTAGAAATAGTTAAAACATGTGCTCAGAACCTTAAAGTAAGGAAGGGGCAGAGCAGAGACTCAATCCTGATTGGTCCATGTCTTAAATTCATGATGTTTTACTCTGAAATGCATCTATACCACTTAGACTACTTCTCAAGTCAGTCTATTGGTTGAGTGTAATTGAGGGCCTGTAGGTACAAATTTATACTTAATGTAAGAGGACAGAGGAAAGAAGTTATAGTCATGACTCTTCATGACTGAAGTGAGTCTTCTTCATGAAAGAAGAAGGATGGAAAAAGCAATCCAAGTAAATAGGGGAAAAAAGTCATCATAGTAATACTTACACCAGACAAAATAGACTTCAAAACAAAGGTCATAAAAAGAGAAAAGCACACTTCATAATACTCAAGGGTAGAATCAATCAAGAAGACATAAACATTGTAAACATATATGCACTCAACATAGGAGCACACAGATATATAAGGAAATTTTTGGAGGACTTCAAGAAAGATATAGACAGTAACACATTTATACCAGGGGATTTTAACACCTCATTGTCAACAACAGACAGATCTTCCAAAGAATCAACAAGGACATTGTGGCACTGAACAACACCCTAAATCAGATGGACTTAAATGATATATACAGAATCTTTCACCCAAAGAATAAAATATACATTCTCTCCAAATGCATGTGCAACATTCTTAAAGATAGACCATGTAATAGGACACAAAACAAGCTTCAACAAATTCAAGAAAATTGAGATCATATCAAGCATTTTCTCAAATGACAATGGCTTGAAACTAGAAACCAAGCTCAAGGAAAAAACTCAAAAACAGTCAAATTCATGGTAACTAAACAACGTTATTAAGCAATCAATGGGGTAACAATGAGATCAAGGAAGAATCAAAAAGTTTCTGGAAACAAATAAAAATAAACACCCAACAGCCCAAAATCTATGGGACACAGTGAAGACAGTTCTGAGAGGGAAGTTCAGAGCAATACAGGCCTACCTAAAAACACAGAAACATTTCAAATAGACAACCTTACCCTACATCTATAAGAACTGGAGGAACAACAATATACAAAGCACAGAGAGAGTAGAAGGAAGGAAATAATCAAGATCAGAGCAGAATTAAATGACATAGAGACTAAGAGAAATTATACAAAAGATCAATAAATCCAGGAGCTGGTTCTTTGAAAAAAAATGAACAAAATAACAAGCTTTTAACCAGACTCATCAAAATAAAAAGAGAGAGGATCTAAACAAATAAAATCAGAAATGAAGAGAAAAAGTTCCCAGCCAAGATGGAGGAGTAGATAGAAACACTTTGCTTCTGCACACAACCAAAATAAGGATAAAAACCAATTTAAAAACAATAAACAACCAAAACTGCCAGGAAATTGAATTGTTTTAAATTTTAAAATTTTAAAATTTAGTTTTAAAATTTAGTTTGTATACTTTTTCTTTTCTTTTTTTGCTTATAAGCCACCAATGTCTTTCTATTGAACTTAAGATGAAACTCAGATTTCTTACACTGGTTGAAAAAGGCATGCATGTTCCTCCCCCTACCCACCACTCAGCTCTTTTTTCCTATCACTCTTCCACTAGCAGGTACGTATATTGACTCTCTTTATATTCATGAAATAGATAGCATGGGGGAAGAAAGGGAAAGCAAGCTAGCCATCCTTTAATGCCTTAGTATTCTTTAACCAGACTGATGGTGTTATATATCTTGTGACCTTGCACTAGCTGTTCTATCTGCTCTGCTTGCCTGTCAACTTCTTATTATTCAGTTCTCACTTTAGATATCATTTCCTTGGTGAGGCCCCTCACATCAACTTAAATGATATTACCTCGGCCAAAATTATTTAGGATATACTGACCATTGGTGCTTATCCCTAAACATGCTGATTGCTTTACTTAATATCTCTCCTGCAAGGTTCCAATTTGTCTGCCCAACCAATTTTACATTTTATAGCATAATTTTATAGTTCTCATAGTATTTTTATTATGTGAAATCATAATTTATTGATTTTTATGTTTATCATATATCTATTAATTTGATAATTCTATGGGATCAAGAACTTTGGCTTTCGTATTCACCACTGTATGTCCAGTGCTATAACAGTACTTGGTATACAATAGACACTCAAAAAGAGTTTTTGAATAAATTAATAACCTGTTTGATTGTGTAGTCAAAATTAAAGATATTTTCATGAAGATATAATCAAAACTAATTGAAAGGTTTTTAAGATTCAAAGTAAATTAATCAGTTTTGCATTAAGAAAACATCCTTTGGCCCTAGCCAGGTAGTTCACTTGGTTAGAATATGATCCTGATACACCAAGGTTGTGGGTTCAATCCCTGGTCAGGGCACATCTGAGAATCAACTAATGAATGCATAAATAAATGGAACAACAAATTGATGTTTCTCTCTCTCTCTCTCCAATAAATAAACATAAATAAATATAAAGAAAACATCCTTTGAATACAAGATAAAAAAAGGATTATTGCAGGGGAAATGTACACACATAATGGTGACTTAAAATATCTTGGAGGAGTCAAGGCTACTGCTATATATATGGCAATGCCTTTTATTAATATGGGAAACACAGAAGTTTATGGGAGGAAATCCATGGGCTTAGGCTTGGATACAATACATTAAGTTTAAAGTGATAAGAACACTCAGGTGAAGATGTCATTAGGAAATCTGAGTTTAGAAAGGAAATCTGTGGTGGGGGGGTAGATACAAATTTGGACATTGTCATAGAGATGCTTAGATTGGAATGGATGAGATCATTAGGAAAGTAAACATTTCTAGGACAGAATCCAAGGAACATTAACATTTAAAAACTGTGTAGAGCATTCTATGAACTGACATAAAGTCTAATGTGGAGCTGACAGAGAATATTGTGTTTGGAAATCAGGTATAAAAAATGTGTCAAGGAAAGGGCAATGGTCATATGTGTTAAATATTACTAATATATTAAGTAAATGAGAACTGAAATGTGCCCATTAAATTCATTGTATGTCATTGATCATCTTAACTAGACCTCTTTTGAGGGTGGAGTGTTGGGCAGAAGTTGGAAACCAGAAATAAAAATATCAAAGAATAAGATGATGATGAAAATGCACACAACATTTTTGAGAAACTGTGAAGGACAGAGAGTTGGAAGTAAGGGGCTGGAATGTTATATCCAATGCTCGGAATAAATTTCTTTTAATTACTGAAGTGATTAATTTGTTAACACATAGTAGAATGAACTGCCTTTAGAAGTGATGCTAGCACATTTCACTGTCTAGATGCACATGTTCCATTTGCAAAAACAGCTGTAAACCATGTCACAGGAAGTCTGTAATTAGACTAATTAGCAGAAATGCCAGAATAGATGTAGCCTGGTTGTTGGCCTCAGGCTCTAAAGGACTTCCCTTGGAAGAGGGAGGGGACTCACCATGAGCTGCTTCAGGGGGTGGAGCCTTGACAAGATGGATGGAGGTTACCAAGAGTCAGGTTTGGTTTTATTCTAAGCACAAGTATCATAAGGGACTCTTGCCACTCTGATGGTCCCCCAGGGAATGAACACTGTTATACATAAAAGAACACTGGAGTCAAGTAGGACGGCCTGCCAGCCTTTCCTTATATCCCCTTTTGCTTGTCTCTGTCTCTTCACTGAATCAGCTGCACTTGCTTCTGCTGTGTTTGTACCAGGCTTGGCACAAGGGAATTTGTGTTCTTTCCACTAGTTTGTTGTAAGATTAGAAAAAGGCCAATTCCTTTCTCTTTCATTTAAGTTACAAAAACATTGCTTACTTACTATAAGCAGGGAAGACATATAAAATTTAAAAGGAGAAATGAATCATATCCAATGACTCCTTGCTCATTCATATCCTCCTGATATAAACAGGATTAATGGACTAGTAAGTACCATTTTCTAAATCCATCCATTTTCACTAAAGGATATCCAAAAGGATTTATGTGGATGGTGTTTTATTATTGGTTTTTACAAAGTTGAGATTTAATCATACGTATTATTGTTAAATTGGGTATTTAAATAATGTATATTTATGGAATTTTTCTCCATTACCATTTATCCCCATTATACCCTCTTCCTTCTCCACCCACTCTCCTCTTCCCCGAAATCACCATGCAGTCCTCTAGGTAGATATAACTCATTTAAATAATGGCAAATATTTCATTGATGAGAAGTTGTTACTACAGTTCATATAACTATTTGCTTATTTATTGGTAGTCCAATTGTTTTCAATTTTCCTTATGCAAATAATTTTGTGATAAATATTATCATCATGTATCTTTACATACTAGTGAGTTTATTTCTATAAGATTACTCCCAATATTTATATTATTAGATCAAAAGATAAGCAAGTATGTACACAACAAATCTTAAATATGGTCAAATTATTTTCTCAGGTTAATTATTTTCAGTTTTCTTCTTCATATCTAGATAGAAGATGCTGAGATTTTTCTAGAATTTAACTCTTAAACTAAAGCCAAATCACAAAGATGCTCCAAAATCAATAAGCTTACAAAGCCCACAAGTCTTATTCTATTTGAAGTCTGAATAAGGATAACAGTTGCTTTGCTTCTCTTTCTTTTTCTTCCTTCCCTTCTCCCTCTTTCCTTCCCTCTCTTCTTTCCCTCCCTTCTTTCTTTTGCATTTGCACAGTGTTTTCTCTTCCCTCAACATTTTTCTGCTTCTTGGTTTGTTTCCCTTCACCACACTACACCCCATTCAGGTATACTTTGGGCAATGTGGTGGGAGTTGCCTGAAATCCACAGCAGTGAGAAATAGATATTTTACAGGCAGAGGCTCACTCCCTTCCTTGCCTCTCTTTCTTCATCTTTATTTTCTTACTCTTGTGAAAGACTGAAGAAATATTAAACTATAAGACCTTATATTGATGATAATTTTCTATACTCAAAAACACTAATTGAGGGGTAGTGAGATATGCAATCCTGAAGTAACAACCACCCAAGAGAGGTCCTGCCACCATTTTCAGAGATGTTCTCTGCATAGGTCAGGAGGTTTGATAGGATGAGACGGAAAGATAAGACCAACTCTGACATTTTATGGCAAGTACTGTGTATACTTCTGTTTTCTAGTGATGTTTTGAATTTATGTCTATTTTCTTTGGTTTCAATTCTTACATGGTATTTGATCCTCTGTGTCCTCTAAATGTAGGTTTTCTTAGTATATTTATTTGAGTTTCATACAGACATTTCTCACTAACTAGCTGGTAATCTATCTTTCTCTATATTCCACTTGTTCTGGTACTTTAAAAAAAGTGTCCTACTCTATAGTAATTCTTTTTGTTTTCCCATATCTCACACTGAAAAAAATATAAGGAAAGTTTACAATCTGTTGAGTAATTTCCCTGTAAAAAGTGTAAGTTCAATATTGAATACAAATTACTTCTGTGATTCTGCACTTATTTCTTTTTAACATCGTAGTTATTACCACATAGCATTATTATTAATTTGTATTTCTTATATTATTGATTATCAGGATTTAAAAGAATTATATTTCACTAAATTTTATTAATTGATTCATTCATTCCATAAATGTTGATCAAGTTCCTATATATAATATTTATAAAAGGTTCTCATTGCATACTTGTTGAATGAATGCATACAATATGCAGGCACTGTCTTAAGCAGAAACACAAAGATGAATAAGATATACATGGTCTTCCTCTAGGGAACTTTCATTCAGGGATGTGTGTGTGTGTTTTGTATTTGTATTTGTAGTGGAATGTGGAGAGTGATAAACAAGTAAACATATAAAGTAATGTCAGCTGATGATAGAGGCTAGGATCCACTGTATCTCTCACTAAGGCCATTAGATTAATTATGAGGCCTGTGTTTTCACTTGCCATTGGTCTGAAACAAGGACCCTAAGTAATCTTGTTGTGAGGCAAGACCACACCCAACTGTCCCTGATCCAGTGCTTCCCCACTGTCTGCTTCTGCAGGAATGAGACCCAAGAGCTGTCCCACTGCTGCCCCCTGCACAGGTACATCAGCCCCTCCCACCTCCCCTGTGGGCTCCCAGGGCTCCTTCTCTCCCACCAGGGATGGTAACAGGAGGTGTTGCTATCTTGTCAGACAAACACAAGCTCCAACTCAGGGATGGAGACACCGAGTGCTCAGGGAGAGTGGAGGTTTGGCACAATGGCTCCTGGGGCACAGTGTGTGATGACTCCTGGAGCCTGGCAGAGGCTGAGGTGGTGTGTCAGCAGCTGTGCTGTGGTTCTGCCCTGGAAGCCCTGCAGGAAGCAGCATTTGGCCCAGGAAAAGGGCTCATCTGTCTGGATGAGGTGCAGTGCAGAGGCAGGGAGTCCTCCCTGTGGGCTTGTGCT
>JAPYXV010003430.1:0-12259 GCA_028533065.1 Trachops cirrhosus
AAAAAAAAAAGAAGTATTCCAAGTCATGAAAGACAAGGACCTACATCCAAGATTGCTCTATCCAGCAAAGCTTTCATTTAGAATGGAAGGGCAGATCAAGTGCTTCGCAGATAAGGTCAAGTTCAAGGAGTTCATCACCACCAAGCCCTTACTGTATGAAGTGTTAAAGGGACTTGCCTAAGAAAAAGAAGATAAAAAACATGTGTAGTAAAATGACAGCAAACTCACAATTATTAACAACCATACCTCAAACAAAAACAAGAAGAAACTAAGCAAACAACTAGTACAGGAACAGAACCACAGAAATGGAGATCACATAGAGGGTTAGGAACAGGGGAGTGGGAGGAGGAGGGGGGGAAAGGTACAATGAATAAGTAGCATGGATGGTAGACAGAAAATAGGGGGAGGGCAAGAATAGTATGGGAAATGTAGAAGCAAAGAACTTATGACACATGGACATGAACTAAAGCGGGGGAATGTGGGTGGGAGAGGGTGTTCAGGGTGGAGGGGAATGAAGGGGGAGATAATAGGACAACTGTAATAGCATAATCAATAAAATATATTTTTTAAAAAAAGATATATTACAGCTGTTTGGGTGGTAGTAGGGAATTGGAGGCAACCTGCGTGTCCATCAGAGGAAAATGAATAATCCAAATGTGAGAAATGGGGTAGATGAATACCATAGAGCATCATGTAACAGAAACTGCAGACTGGACATAGATATAACAATCTGTATAGAACTAAAGAAGATGGTACTGAGTAAATAAAAAAAAGAAACAAGATGAGATGCATAAGACAATACCAGTATATATTAAAAAATACATGAACATAAACAACTATAAACTTTTTGAAGGTGCATTTACAAGCACACACACATGCAAATCCATTAAATATGTGGCAGCAATTGCCAACATGGGGAAGTTGGGATATAGTGAAAAAAAAAAAAACTTGGACAGACTAATATGATATGTCATAAACTAATGAGTTCAAATTATAGGGGTGAAGAAGAGAGAAGAGAGAGAGAGAGAGAAATGGAGGGAAACACAGAGAGAGAGAGAGAATAGCAGAGGAGCAATAGCATCTTCGCAGAACAAAACGGACTAAATGATACTTGTAGAGAAATTTATGTGTATGTCTTTGTCCATGACCAAATCCTGCATCATTTTTTTTATGAATAACATGAATAAATACACAAAGGGAAGAGTACTCACCAACTTTCTATGACACAAATCTGAGATGAGTTGTTACCCTGATGGACAATGGAAATCAGGGGTAATATCTTAGGAGTAGTCAGAGAAACAGTGGCATCTATGCTTAGGGTCACTATCTTCCTCTGATAGTAATATGTAAGATGCTTTTCTTGGAGAGAAAGAACCTGGTGGCAGTATGCCAGACTTCCACAGAGAATAAGGCTGCATCTCTTGGTCTGTGGACCATTATTGACTCAGTGTTTGCCACTCTGATGGGAGATGCTCAGGAAGGGTTCTTCATGGGACTGGAAATGCTTTGACACCCATAATTTTTTAATGGGAAAGATAAGGATTTAACATGTTATCATTATTAGCTGTTTTTCTAAAGCAATAGCATTAATTAGCAGCATTTATTGAACTCATTGTGGACCTGATATTAGTATAAGTTCTTTGCATCTATTACTTCTTTTAATTCTTGTAATGATCCTATGAAGTAGGTACTACTTTTATCTCATCTTTAAGGTAAAGAAACTGAAGATAAGTTAAGAAACATCACAGGTTACACAAAAATTTGTGGTAGAACCAAAATTTATACCCAAGCTCCCCAAAATCCATTCTTTTAATTATTAGATTAATACAATATTAATCACTGTAGACATTTGAGAGCTGGGCTGCATATTGTACCAGAGGTACAATATGTACCAAGGAGAGAGAACATGTAATGTTGGCAAATTCCTTATTAAAAGGTCTGTTTGGCTTACAAACTCTGCTTGTTCGCTTAATTTTTGTATCTGGAAGAAGAAAAAGAAACTTACTCATAGCATTCCAAATTCGACAGGAGAGTAGTGTGATTTGGTGATACCATGCTACACAAAACACACTCTTTTGCAATCTGCCTCAGGTCACTGAAGAAACAACGCCCAGACTGAGGACACTGGAGCCTTTGGAGAGAAGAAGGATCCCCCACTTTCGGGCAGAAGGCAGGAAGTTGTATGAGTAATTGCTGGGATGGCTTGTACTACATGTGATCAGTAATAAAGGCCACATAAATAAAGCCTTATGGTTTTCCTCTTTTATTGTGGTACCTAGAAATTTCCATTTCATCTTACTCCAGAGAATCAAGTATGATCTTGCCCAAAGAGAGAAGACAGCCTTAATTTTGCCTTAAAACATTGCTTCTTTAGCTCACTTGTTTTTAAAAATTATGCCACATCTTTTCACTCAGTCAAGAAATTTTAATCCTTTAGTGTTTTTTTCTCCACCACTTCTCTCTTCTCTCATTTCCCCTCCCCTTCCTTTCCCTCTTCTCCTCTCCCCATTCCCTTCCCTTCTCTTTTGTATTCTGTTTAGCTGTATACTTATCTGATATCCCCATTACATCTCAGGTTCTGTTCAGGAAAGACACTATATTTTTCTGACCTTTTTCATCTCTCACTTGTCAGTCTTGCAGAGTATTTTACATAAAGCATTTCATGATAAATATTTTATGAGTTAATATATGTATGCATGTATATACTTAGCTATACTTAGTAATTTGTTTTTTACTAAAAAGACCTAGGGAGAAGTCATTGCCTGTGGCTATCAGCTGGTGTTATTTCACAACTCTGAGCTTATTTTTCACTCCCTGGAAAATATCATTGCAGAAGTATGGATATATGACTGGAAATAAGTTCTCCTCTTACTGTGACTTAACCACTGATCAGAATAACTTACTTTCCCTTTTCTTTCTTTATTCTTTTTTTTGGCTTTCATTTAGAATATTTCCAATAGTTTTTTTTAAGAAATAGAAGTTTTTGATAAAATGAATAAAATACAATTCATTTTAGTAAATGTAAGCTATCAACAACTTTAATAAGATATAGGCATTTATATTAATTTATTGAGTATATTATTTTCCCTCAACCCAATGACTTATGCTGGATTGAATTAATTTTTATTGGCACAGAGAGGTAATGTGGCTGTCTTTAAGTAAGGGCAGGGGCTGGGTTGGGTGGAGCTAAGTGTGGTTGGAGAGTCAGCCTGGGCTTCTGACTTTGGTTTGGTGCCAGCTGGTGGAAACTTGAGAGTTTCTAGTTCTTTTCAGTACGATTACATAGTGAGGAGAAAAATGTCCAGACTAGGCATCTGAGAAATAATTTCCCTCAGTCCGTGTAATAAAAAACTCAAGAAGCATTTTGACTTTATTTGATTATCATAAAGTAGGAAAAATTAAGAGATATTTGAAAGTTTTTAAGGCACCAACAAAAGCCAACTGCAATTTAGATAAGATGGTATGCATTTTTTTATGTGTATAGAATAGGTATGAACTAACTTGCATTGCAGTACAAAAATACTAGTGCTTGATGTGGGATTCTAGAATCCAAAGATTCTTCACTTCTTCACCTTCCAGAAATGCTTTGCTGCCTTCCTTGCATACCTGACCTTATAGATTGCAGACATTCATCTTTATGGAGTACAGTTTGGGATGGTCAGCCTCATGGTACATCCCAGTCTCATTCTTGCCCTGAATGTGCTAGATTTTCTCATCGGTCACTGCGAAATGCTGATTGCCTTCTGGTATTATCTGATGAATATATACACCTAGGAAATGGAGCATCTAGTTCTGTATTGCACTAACTTTTCATTTTGGGAGATCTATACAGGGTGATAATGGTGTGGTTTTGTCTTCAATATTGTCTAGAATGCTCAGCAAATCTCTACACATTTCTCTGAAGTTTTTGGTGTGTTTTCTGGAGTCTATACTCCTCAGGAAGAATCCATATTGCTTATTTGGTCTTCCCAGACCTCCTCTTCTTCCTGGGTATATTGCTGAATCACAGTTTCTAGCCTTCTGCCAGTTAGGTGTGGCCATGTTCTGAGTTCTGGCTAATAGAATTTGGGTGAAAGAAATATAACCACTTTCTAGCCTAGCCTCTAAAACCTCTGGAGTGATCTTTTAAGCCAGTGTTCTCAGCTGAAGGGTGGGTTTTGTTTCCATCTTCTACCCCCTGAACTTTTGGTAATGTCTAGACATATTCTGGCTGTCACAATTGGGAGAATGTTGCTGGAAGCCAGTGGGTGGGGGCCCAGGATACTGTTAAATGTGTTATAATGTACAAGACAGCAAACAAAAAATGACCTAGACTGAAATGTCAATAATGCTGAGGTTAGGAAACCCTGCTTTTTCTTATTCTGTCTCCTGCCTAGATGCAGGAGGTTTATGAGAGGATTTAGAGAACCTAAAGTTTGTCCAAGCCACCAGATAAAGGAAGACTGGCTCTGAATCTCTGTGCAATGGCCTTCACTGAACATATGGTTGGCCTGTGACTTGAGAAAGGAATAAAACTTTATCGTATTATGTCACTGAGATTTGAAGGCTTTTGGTAAAGCCATTAAAGAAGCCTTGACTGATATAACTTCAAATCTTGGACAAATTACTTAATCTCTCATTGTCTTAATTTCCTTATTAAATAAAAATAATAATAGCACCTATCTCATTGGACTTCTGTGTGGACTGAATGAGTTTGTATCTGAAAACACTTGGCATAGTGTCTAGCTAACTTACTAACTATTATATCTATGAAAATTTCTTTGTCCTGTGACCTATTCCTAAAAAGGACTACTCAGAGGTCTGATAGTAGCGTGTGATGCTGTCCTTCTCAAAGAACCACTTATGTAATGGGCTCACTCAGCATTTTAACCCAAGTGGGAGACTAACCTTTAAGGTTTCTGTAGGTTGTGAGCCCTCTCTAGATTGTGCTGTCCAACAGAACTTTCTGCGATGATGGAAATGTTCTCTGTCTGTCTGGCGTGGTAGCCACTAGCTATCGGACACTTAAAATATGGCTAGAACTACTGAGAAACTGAGGTTTAGATTAGATGAGATTCTAATTATTTAAATTTAAAGAGCCCCTGTACCAGTTGCTACTGCACTGGACAATAAAACTCTGGAATACAAGTTCCATGAAAACAGGAAGTTGTTCTGATTTGTTTATTGTGGTGTCCTCAGTGCTTAGAACTGTTCCTGGGACATATGGCTGGTAAATTAATATGTTGTGAATGAATTTTAGTCCATGTAGTAGGTTGTTTTCAGAGGATCTGTGTGTTCACATGTCTATCTTTGTTAAACTGGTAATTTGTTGCTCCCCATCCTAATTGAAGAGCTCCTTATCTCAGATGTGCACTACTTCACTGCTGTTCTGGATTCCTAGCGTCACTCACTGGAGTATTTACAAAGCTAAACAAAACTGTGTTCACCTTGACTTCACTGCTGCCGCATGTGCAAGCTCCATCTTTCCACGGGCCAGTCCGGAGGTAGGTACCACTGACGTGCTTTCTGCCCCTGCAGAGGCCTCTTTTAATGTAAGAAAAACATGGAGAACATGGTGGCTATTCAGTGAGCTTTCCTTATTTAGCCTGGGTAGACCCTCTAACATTATTTAGCCTCATTCAACATAAATACAAATCAAGACTGTGGCCACTTCGTCTACAGTTGCCTGTGGTAGGACAGAGATGAAGCAGATGAAGGAAGAACTTTACAACATAGGGGCACAGTGGTCATGTAGAAACCTCAGTGACCAGTGTTAATGATTGAGAAAGAAATAAAGACACTGATAAGACCTTGACATAGGCAGTTCACACCTAG
This sequence comes from Trachops cirrhosus, assembly GCA_028533065.1. Lineage (NCBI taxonomy): Eukaryota > Metazoa > Chordata > Mammalia > Chiroptera > Phyllostomidae > Trachops > Trachops cirrhosus. The sequence continues at coordinate 5,815 of JAPYXV010003430.1, forward strand.
TCTGCCTAGACAGTTCCATAGGGGAGGGTGTCCACATTTTTCTGTTCACGTTTGGAGCCTTGCTGACTTCTCAGCTTGCTGTTGAGAATGCTATGAAACATTGTGGTTATGTGCCTTAAGGAAAATTAGCAGTGTGTGCTGATTTCCAAATGTAGACATGAGCTATAAATAGACTTCTTCAGAGAGAAGTCCAACACTTGTCATCCAACCAGGGACATCCAGGCTGTGTAGACAGGACCCCACTGTCTGGCTCCATAGAAAGTAGGTGTGGAGAGTAGAGTTGGTCCTTAAGAAGAGAGGGTGAATTGATAAAGCTGGATCTGCTCTGTATCAGGCTTTTGGCCCAATATTTCTATTGTTCCTGGGTTTCTCCCTACCATCATGGGCCTCAGCACCTATCCAAGAGTTCATAAGGGTATGTTTTCTCCACCCTATCATGGCATCAATGGTTTCTTTCTCCCTTGAAGATTAATTTCTCCATGGCAGCAGCTCCTTATCTCAGAAAGTTTTACCCAACTCCAACTTTTATTTTTGGCAACTCTTCTCAAAGACCCTGCAATGAAAATATGTGTTCACCTAAGGATGTGTGATGGGCACAGAGAGCTTCATTTGTACCAAGGGAAACCATTGCAAATCGTGATGCTATGCCATGTAGACCCATATTGTGCCTTCAAATCTCCTGGAAAATTTTTAAAAAATAGCAGTTTCCCAGGATCCACCCCCAGAGATTGGGTTCCATTGACCTAATGTGCAGCCAGGTGGAGACCACTGCTGCTGACCCTCCTTTATAAATATAGACAGACGACCTGGAACCAGCCAGCATTCAAAAAAACACAACAGCGTGGGTATATAAAAAACAGGAGAACCAAACACTGGGGTACAGATAATTTTAGGAAAAGATAACTTTAAACTTTAAAAAATATATTCAGAATACTTGGGAATTTTGAGAGGCTATCATATCAGTGAAATAAGCAAGGCTGTTATAAAGAAAAGAAAAATATTTTCATGTAGCATTTGAGACTCTTGTAAATTTTTTCTTTCCTGGGGTAAAAACCTCCAATTCCTCTACCACAGGATTTTTCAACTTTATCACTGATATTTTAGGTCAGATAGTCTTATGCCTTGCAGGATGTTGAGAAGTGTCCTGGCTTCTATCCACCAGATGCCGGTGGCATGGTCCTCTTTCAGTTTTGAAAACTAAAAGAGTCTCTAGATATTGTCAACAATCCTTCTGGGTAGAGGCAAAGTTGCTCCCTGGTTGAGAACCACTGTTCTACTATAAGAGAAGGACAATGCTGTTCAAGAGAAAGTATCCCAAATAGAAAGGCTAATTGGTCAGTTCACTAGGAAATCCTGCTTTGGATGAGCCTGCCAAGGAAGATCTTGGAGAGGCTGGTTTTGTTTTAAGTTGTGCTGCTCAATTATATTGTTTTAATATAGACATAAAGGCACCTTCTAACAGTGATAACAAGAACGAACGTTTAGTGGTTGTCAGGAATTGACCTAGCATTTGTTTGAATTATCTCATTTAATACAACAGAAAGCTGACAATAAATTGAATGTTATGAGTATCATTTTAAATGGAGGGAAACTGAGGCACGGAGCTGTTAAGAAATTTGTCCAAGGTCAGGCAACTAGTAAGTAGTAGAACTCCAATGAAAGACCAGGTGGCTTGGCTGCAGACTTTATGCACACTTCATTACTCTTCTGTCCTGATAGAATGATTCTAATGGAAGGACTCTCTGTTCCTGGAACATGAGTGTGGAATTAAAGTTGTTGGTCCTCCCTTTGCCCCTCCAACTACATCTATAGTCCATTCCCTACCCTGTCTGTGCCTTGGGCAGCCTTTTATATGAATGGGGACATATGTGTGGAAAGCCTAGAGCAGAACCCATCTTCACATCATCCTTGGACCATTGTCCCTTTAAAAAAGGGCAGCCAGACCCACTCTGATCATCAGAAGTCTATTTAGTGTCAGTGAAACCCATGCAAAGAGATGGCCTATAGTCACACAGACATGGATCCGAAGTGTGGTGTGACTAAGGAACTTCTATTTCTGAGTTTCAACTACTCATCTGCACATTGGAGATCACAGAAGCTAAACCTCAAAGAGCTATGACGTGTATAAAGCACCAAGCAGAGAATCTGGTGCATGATAGATAGTCATTTTAATAGTAGTTGTTTTAGTGGCTAAAAAGGCCTTCCTTGGTAATATACCTTGAAATTAAACCCATGATTCTTAGTGCTCCTGCTTTCAACCATGGCTTCTTTAGACTCCTTTTTCTGTTTGCTCTTGGTTTCAGCATCAGATCTCTATTTTATGGTTTAACTTAGACACTTGTCTTTTCTGCTCAACCACTTATGGGGCATTTGTGTCCTAGGTCTTCCTGTTCCCATGTGATGCCACGATCTAGCTTGACCTATGTTTTTATTTTTGGTGCCTAGCTCCCTTCACCTGTGTCTGGCAAGGCTGCCTCTGAGCTGGAGCAGTTAAGACTCAAAGAAGCAGGAAAGAGAAGGTGTAAGTAATGCTTGCTAAAGGCTGAAAAAAGGATAACTACAGAATTAGAGAGCCACAACACAGAAGCAGAAAACCCACTAATGCCTAGCAAGAAAACCCACTATGTGACAAAAGCCAAGGGTCTCTTTCTTCTGGCATCTATGTGATTGCCTGCTCTCCAACTGCTGATGTCTTACTGACAACTGCTGATGTCTTACTGACACCTCCATAGGTCAGAGACCTTTCAATGAACAGGAATCTGCATGGAAGGAGCAAAGGAATCCCTTGAAGCACATTGAGTTGCTGTTGTCAAAGAGTAAACTGCTTACCCACTGTGGGCAACAGCCCACAAAGCCTTGGAGATGTGTGTTTGTGAAGCAAATGCTAGTTCTTTGTGGATTTGAAAGCTTTCAGGAATAAATTATTTTCTCCTTTTGTACAGGCCTCTTGCTAATACCAACAAACAATTTTAGTTCTTTAAAACAAAACAAAACACCAATTTCAGGTTGGCCTTATAATCTTCAAACACCATCTGCAGAACTAAAAACATACTTCCATGTGATACTTCCTTTTCCTCCTCAAAGCTAAAGGCTTTGAAACTCAAGGGTAGGAACGTCCCCTTTGATAGAACACCCCTGGTAAGAAGATGCCAGGGCACAGTGCATCAGAAATGTTGACATTAGTTAGGGAAACTTTAAACCCAGGATTAACAAGCGATGTATAAACCATCAACATGCTGCCTGTCCCCATGTGTCTAGGTGAAGACTATCTTTGTTTACCTGAAACACAAACCTTATCTGTTTAATTTGAAATAAATTTTTAGAGAAATGAAGGCAAAACCCTTTGGGTTTTACTGATGCTTATAAAGCAGATTGCTCCTTCAAGTCCAAAAATGGAAGGAAGCAGAGCTTCTCAGCCCTCTCTGTTCCCACAATGCCTATGAGGGAAGGAAATCCTAGAGGTAGAGGGAGAAGGGAATTAGGGAAGCAGAGGGTAGAGTGCAATAGATATTTAAGCATAAGCATGTGCTTATTGACCATGATCTTTCACATCCTACTTGGAATGAATCATGAAACAGTTCCTGGCAAAACTTGAGAGAAGCCCTTATGTTTCCTCTTTGGTGGGTTCCATGTGCTAGAATCCCCAGCATAGCCAACCCTCAGAGAAAGAAACCCACAGAACTCACATGCCCTGGACTTGGCCCCCTCTTCAGTCTCACTCCCAGCCTGGTTCCTAGCTGTGATCTTCCCAGAAGTCAGTCTCTGGGCTCCTGTTTTCTAGCTGAACTTGTGCTTTCAGCATTAGTTTGACCAGTCCAGTTAGCGCATCCAACTTCACCTACCTGCAGTGCTCTTTCCTACCTGCAATGGTTCTAGAAGTTCCCTTGTGGATGGAAGAGGCAGGGGTCAAGAATCAGGAACTACTGGGTAGATGAAGCAGAAAAGAACCTACGACTTTATTCATTCAACAAATACTTATTGAGTATCTGCCTTGTGCCAGGAGCTAGGACTTCAGTGGTCCATGAGATGGTCACCAGCTAAGCTTTAAGGAACTTTCTCTTACATGCACTTGGATTCCACTTAATACCATCCTACCTCCTACTGAGCCCTTAATTCAGGCCAGGCACTCTACAAAGACCTTCATCCTGGGAAATAGTACATCTGTCAGTTCTATTTTGTAAGGTGAAACTCGAGAGTCTGAGTAATTTGCCCAGACTCATAGGGCCGGTAGTGGGTGAAGCTAGGATTTTACTGAAACTCTAGATGCTCTCCCAGTGCCCTTAATTCCTGTGCTGCCTTCTGCTAGCTTGGAATCACAGATGCTTCCTTGCACGTTGCCACACTTAAATGTTTGTAGACTTGAACTGTTTGTTCAGGAAAGTACTGTAGGTGTAGCCTCATGAGTGAGGAGAGGGTGGTGACACAGGCGATGATAATATGATGGATTACACATCAGCTGAAGTTCTGCCTTAGGGATTAACTGTGGGAGGTGACAAATTACTCTCTTTTTCAGTTCACTTTCAAAGAGTGCATAACTCTGCCTCATGGACAGAGGTTTACATTCAGGCCTGAACATTTTAATGAGAACTGGTTTTGTCAGTTTCCAACCCCCTTCTGGGAGACAATAAGTATCCTAGAAGAAGAGAATTTTTGAAGAGTGTTTAGAAAGTTTTGAAGGCTAATGAGTCTCCTATTGCCATTTCAACCCTAGAGCTGGTCCTAGGACTGTTAAATGGATATTTTACTTGAAATTAACTTCTCTTGTGGGACCTTACATTTGGTGAGGTCTCCATCTCAGATTATAGCATATCCCCTGGCCCGTTACGCAGCATTTCTGGGAAAGTTTCCATTCATCTGAGTTTTCAACAATCTCCTTGTTTGGCTGAATTGCCAGTCAAAAAAATATCACCCTCTCTGGTCCAACACATCTTCCTTAGCATGGTGGAGTCAGTCTCTATTAATGTCACACAGGGGATTTGGAGAACTGCAATTATAGTCAACAAGCTGTACAAGAAAGCACTATGGGGAATCTGCTTTCTGCCTATGTTAGGAATTCTCTGCTATCAGAGGAAAGGCACATCCCAATAATGCAAACACCTGAGCAATTGGTTTCAAAAATCCAGCCATTTTATTGTCCAAGTCTGCCCAAATGAACATGATCTCTTCTGGGAGAATGCCCCAATAATCCATCTATTGTCTAAATTCCAAAGCCCCAGAAGTTTTGTTTGCTCTGGGGCTCAGCCATGCCATGGTTGTTGTCAATCCCCAGGCAGACACAGCTCTTTCTGGTCAGTCGCACAATGCCCATCTTCACTAGGAAACATGGGATAGTTTCATTGTTTGAGCCAGCAATGCTCCATAAGAGAAGGAAAATGCCAATTTCAGACCTACAAGTTGATTTCTTTCCTGAGAAGACAGACTCAAGCATGGTGAAGGAGAGGTACCCTAGTAATAGCAACCACTTGTTTCTTGTTTGAGAACAATTTTGCATTTTTTAATCCATAGAGAAGCAGGTGGCAAATAAATTAGATTATGGTCAGGTGGCAAAAGAATTAAAAGTCCTCCAAAAAATAAACTCCAAGTCTGACAATTTTCTAAACAATCTACCCAAGAAATTTTATGCCTTAACGTAATGACGCAGGTCTAGCTGCCAGGTGCTTCAAAAGCCAGTACTAGAAAAGCAGGTGGTGATGTGAAGGAAAGTGGTTTTATTCAGGCGCTGGCAACCTGGATGATGAGGGGCTCTCCTTTCAAAGCCATCTCCACATCTCAGTGCAGGTAGGGGCTTTTACAAGGAGGGAGAGGGACAAGGAGAAGAAAGAGATCAGGGGGAGAGGCTGTGGATGTGCAGGCAGTGTCCTTGCTGGTCCCGACATGGATCTTTACTGTCAGCGTCGTGCAGCTGGTCAGTGCCAGCCAAGTCCCTGCAGTTGGGCAATCTGTGTCACCCGAAGTTGTGGTCACGGCTGTTTTTTCTACAAGCGGGAACCAGAACTGCGGGCACCTGCCATATGTTTACAAAGAAACTGTTAGTGTGTAAGTTCTTTCTATCAGTTTGTTAGTGCATTTTATTCTAATTCCATATAATGTTAAGTCAGAGTAATATAAAGTGTTTCTTTCCTGTTACATAACTAATTTCCCCTTTTGAAGGTTTGCATAACAATTAATGATATTTACATAGGGCTTACTCTGTGCCAGGCACTGTATAGTGGTTTTTTTTAAATTGTACATATATAGTCCTTACATCCTCATAACCACTTTATGAAGTAGGCACTACTTTTATTCTCACTTCAAAAATGAGGCAACTAGAGACTTCCGGCCAAGATGGAGGCATAGGTAGACGCACTGTGCCTCCTCGCACAACCAAGATAGGGACAGCAAAGATATAGAAACAAAATAACAACCAGAACTGACAGAAAATTGAAGTTTATGGAAGTCGGACAAC
>JAPYXV010003431.1:0-12258 GCA_028533065.1 Trachops cirrhosus
GAGACCTTACAGACAAGAAGGGGCTGGAAAGAAGTATTCCAATCATGAAAGGCAAGGACCTACATCCAAGATTGCTCTATCCAACAAAGCTTTCATTTAGAATGGAAGGGCAGATAAAGCACTTCTCAGATAAGGTCAAGTTAAGGAGTTCATCATCACCAAGCCCTTATTATATGAAATGTTAAAGAGACTTATCTAAGAAAAAGATAAAAAAATATGAACAGTAAAATGACAGCAAACTCACAGTTATTAACAACCACATCTAAAACAAAAGTAAACTAAGCAAACAACTAGAACAGGAACAGAACCACAGAAATGGAGATCACATGGAGCGTTAGCAACAGGGGAGTGGGAGGAGGAGAGAGGGGGAAAAGAGAATAAGTAGCATAGACAGTAGGTAGAAAACAGGGGGAGAGCAAGAATAGTAGGGGAAAGTAGAAGCTAAAGAACTTTTGACACATGGACATGAACTAAAGGAGGGGAATGTGGGTGAGAAGGGGTGGGCAGGGTGGAGAGGAGTGAAGGGGGAAAATGGGACAACTGTAATAGCATAATCAATAAAAAAAACAAAAGAGAATAATTTACAGGGAAACAACAGTAGAGTGGATAAAGCCAAGAATGAAATCAACGATTTGCAACATAAGGAAGTAAAAAACAACCAATCAGAACAACAAAAAGAAAAAAGAATCTGAAAAACCAGGGATAGCATAAGCAGCCTCTGGGACAACTTCAAGCATTCCAACATTCACATCATAGGTGTGTCAGAAGGAGAAGAGAAAAAGCAAGAAACTGGAAATCTATTTGAAAAAATAATGAAAGAAACTTTCTTAATTTGGTGAAGGAAATAGACATGCAAGTCCAAGAAGCCCAGAGAGTCCTAAACAAGATGGATGCAAAGAGGCCCTCTCCAAGGTACATCATAATTAAAATGCCAAAGCTTAAAGATAAAGAGAGAATCTTATCAGCAAAAGAGAAGTTAGTTACCTATAAGAGAGTTCCCATAAGACTGCCAACTGATTTTTAAAAAGAAACTGTTCAGGTTAAAAGGGATTGGAAAGAAATAGTCAAAGTCATGAAAAGCAGAGACCTACAACCAAGATTGCTCTACCCAGGAAAGCTATTATTTAGAATGAAAGGGCAGATAAAGAGTTTCCTAGACAAGAAAAAAAATAAAGGAATTCTTCATGACCACATCATTATTATATGAAATGGTAAGGGAACTTATTTAAGAAAAAGAAGATCAAAATTATGAACAATAAAATGGCAATAAATACATATCTATCAACAATTCAACCTAAAAAAACAAACTAAGCAAGCAAGAAGAACAGAGAGAGAATCATGAATAAAAATCCATTTTCATGGTTGTCAGATGGGAGTGGGGTGTGGGAAAATGGATGAAAAAGTGAGGGGATTAAGAAGTACAAATAGGTAGTACAGAATAGCCATGGGGATGTAAAGTACAGTGTAGGGAATGGAGTAGCCAAAGAACTTACATGCGTAACCCATGGACATAAACAATGGTGTGGGAATTGCCTGAGGGAGTAGGAAATGCCAAGTGGAAACTGGCAAAGGGAAAAATTGAGACAGCTGGACACCTGTATGTGGCGGATCCTGGCCGGCAGGATCCATGTATGTTGTGGCTGCTCGTGAAGAAATACACATGGACAACAGAAGTCCTGTGCAGAAAAAGGGACGACATGGCCACTCTGAGAGAGGGTGGGAGAGAGGACTAGAGAGAGCCAGTCCCTGCCTGGACAGGCTTTTATTCCTTACCTGGGAACATTACATGAAGGGTAGTCCTCATTTACCATGCACAGGTTCACTGCAGGGGACTGCCTTTTACAGATAACAAAGGAAAGAATGCTGCTAATTACTTCAAAGAGAAGGATGTTGCAGATCAGGGGGAAAGTGGTTGAACTGGTCACACTCCACACTTGGGAGGATTAGCTCAGATTTTAGGAAGTTGCAGTAAGCCCTTGCTGCCTCAATTCAGGGTGCCCACGGAGAGGAATTTTTAGCAAAAGCAAGTCTCATAGCAGTCTAGGTACAATGCAGGCCTGATTCCCCACGGGAAAACCTCTCCGTGGGCATGGTCCTGTGTGCCAGTCACTCCCACTGGTTCTCCAGGTGGAGGCTGAGCTAAAGTTCCACCCCATGCAAAGCAGTTCCCTACACCTGTAATAGCATAATAAATGAAATATAATTTTTAAACAATTAAAAATGAATAAGATAGATTTTATACCATTATGTCTTAACAGAAAAAACAAGAATTTATGATGACCTTATATACATTGTAATTTCACTCAGAGCAATATAATTTTGACTCTTTTTAGGGAAAGAGTTAAGTCTTTCATATATTTTATTCAGTGTGAGAGCCAAAAATTGTATTACTTATTAACAAAATATCATATGCGATTTATTACAATGCTGGACACATTAGAAGTGCCCATATAGTCTCACTGAGTGACAGATATGAACTGTGTGATTCTCTATGATATTTTATAGATTCAGAAGTTCAGGAAACACACTATGTATTCAAGAAACAACTAAAATATCAGAGTCTAAATGCCTAATTTCATTGTTCTGTTCATCCTTCTTTGACCTTGGTGAGACGATATGTAACTTAGGTTTAACTGATCTTTAGTTGTGTATACTTGACTTTCCATAACACAAATGGAGTGGAAGCAAGTTATGCAAAGAACAGAAAAGACTAGTCAACATCTAACCCCAGAGTAACACGAAAAAGCATTTTAGCACTAAACTCTTTGTTGTTCAAGTTCCTATAGAAGAAAAGACCTGGTACTGGCCCTGTAGGAGCTCCCAATACACTGAATTCTGGTGTCTGAAGTCAGAAATACTGAAGACTAAGATAACTATGATAGAAAATGTTCAAAAATGAATGTCCTTTGCATTGAAGCTGAATGAATGCATAACTGAAGGAGAGAGAAAGATTAGGGGACTTACTCATATAACCTAATTTACAGAAGAGGAAATTGATGATTTTGTTTTTTTAATATATTTTATTTATTATGCTATTACAGTTGCCCATTTTTTTCTCCCCTTTAATCCCTCTGCCCTGTACTACCCCTCCCACCATCATTCTCCCACCTTAGTTCATGTTCATGGGTCATACATATAAGTTCTTCAACTTCTCCATTTCCCATACTATTCTTAACCTCCCCCTGTCTATTTTGTACCTACCATTTATGCTACTTATTCCTTGTACCTTTTCCACCATTCTCCCCCTCCCCTTCCCTGCTAATAACCCTCTTTGTGATTGATCTGTATTTCTGTAAATCTGTCCCTATTCTAGTTGTTTGCTTAGTTCATTCTTGGTATTGTTTTTGGTTTTTGTTTTTTTAGGTTCAATTGTTGACAGTTTTGAGTTTGTTGTCATTTTACTGTTGGGATTTTTGATCTTCTTCTTTTTCTTACATAAGTCCCTTTAACATTTCATATAATAGTTAGGGTTTAGTGATGATGAACTCCTTTAACTTGAATTATCTGGGAAGCACTTTATTTGCCCTTACATTCTAAATCATAGCTTTGCTGGATAGTATAATCTTGAATGTAGGTTCTTGCCTTTCGTGACTTCAAATACTTCCTTCCAGCCCCTTCTTGCCTGCACAGTATCTTTTGAGAAATCAGCTGATAGTCTTATGAGAACTCCCTTGTAAGTAACTCTCTCCTTTTCTCCTGCTGCTTTTAAGATTCTCCCCTCATCTTTAATCTAGGGTAATGTAATTATGGTGTACCTTGGTGTGTGCTTCCTTGGGTACAACTTTTTTGGGATTCTCTGTTCTTCCTGGACTTCCTGGAAGTCAATTTCTTTTGCCAGATTGGGGAAATTCTCCTTCATTATGTTTTCAAATAAGTTTTCAATTTATTGCTCTTTCTCTTCACCTTCTGGCACTCCTATAATTCAGACATTGGAACATTTAAAGTTGTCTCAGAGGTTTCTAAGCCTCTCCTCATTTTTTCGAATTCTTGTTTCTTGTTTCTTCATTCTATTCTAGTTGAATGTTTATTTCTTCCCTCTGTTCCAAATTGTTGATTTGAGTCCAAGTTTCCTTCTCTTCCCTGTACATTTTCCTTTATTTTACTTTTCACAGCCTTCATTTTTTCCTCAATTTTGGGACCATACTCAACTGTTTCTGTGAGCATCCTGATTACCAGTGTTTTGAACTGTGCATGTGATATGTTGGCTATCTCTTCATCACTTAGTTATATTTTTTTCTGGAGCTTTGATCTATTCTTTCATTAGGGCCATATTTTTGTGTGTCAGTGGGTCTGTTATGTAGTAAGGGGTAGAGCCTTAGGTATTCAACAGTGTAGGTCCACCCACGTTGTTGCATTGTGGTGCTGTATGTGGTAGAGGGGTCCAAGATGGAACAATGCCACTTGCTTAGCTCTCGGTCCACTTTCAGTCACTTCCTCCACTACCCACAAGCAAATTGGATACTTCTGGTGCTGATTCCCAGGTGAGTGGTTTTGTGTATGTTCTAGGACCCTCTAGATCTCTCCATCAAACTCTCCTGTGAGGCTGGGAGTTTCTCCTGCCACCTCAACTCCCATAGGTGTTTTCAGTCAGAGATTTTGAGGCTTTATTTCCCTGCCCTGGATCCCTGGGTTGAGACGTCTGTCTCATTCCTCAGTTGTTCATCCCAGTTTATCTGCACACAAATGTGGGACCATCTGCTCCACCAGCCACCACCTTTCTGGGTCCGCCAGCCACCCTCTTACCCACCATGGTCATCTAGCTGCTGCCTTGCCCTGAGTCTTCTCCACCCCAGATGCCTGTCTCCACCCCTCCTACTGGTCTGGATGAATATTTCTTTTTTAATTCCTTGGTTGTTGGACTTCCATACAGTTTGATTTTCTGGCAGTTCTGGGTATTTTTTTGTTTTTAAATTTATTGTTGTCCTTCTTTTGGTTGTTCAAGGAGGCAAGGTGTATCTACTATGTCTCCATCTTGGCCAGAAGTCTTGGTTTGTTTTTAATGTTATTTTGTTTTGTTTTGTTTTGTTTTTGTGGTTTTATATTGGTTACGCCCTTTATTCCCAGTTTAGTCCTCATACTCTACTACTTTTCAAGAAGAAATCTTTTCCCAATAAGAAAGCTGACCAATTCGGTATTATCCATGAATCTAAACTAAATATCCCTCTGTAGGTTACTATACTAGATAATTATGTTTTTCAGTGTTCAATTTACATATGTAGGTCAAGTACTTGGTGACTTAAGTAATACTGATACTGTTTGGGTAAAGACTTGCCTATACAAACAACAGCATTATTTTTGCTCATGCTATTGGAAAGACTATAGAAAACCCTCTAAACATTGGCTTTCTGAAATTCAGTAAATTTCATGAACTCCTAAGTGGTTATTCTGATATTTGACTAGGCAGCTACATAGACAATTCTAATTGACTCACTGATACTCCGTTAGTACGTAATGAATCACTTCATCAAGAAAACAGAAGCCAGCCTATGAATTATGGACCTAAAGGGTTTCATAAAAAAATTAAGGGTTTACACTTTTCTTAGAAGAGATGAAAGAAGAGAGATCAGGAAAGCTTCTACCAAAGGTCAGGGGAGCTGTCCCTGAAGGCAAAGAAGTCATCTCAGCCCAAAGCACTAAAGTTGCTAATTTGAGGTCTTGCCTGGAAGATGCCTGATTCTCTAGTATCTCTGAGAAGGTTCTATACACTGGCTCAAACTGAATTCATTTGACTGTTCTCAAAAGCTCTCCTCTGACTGTGCATCTAGTCATGCTATGCTCAAAAAATATTGGTTTTCTCATCTCTTTCAGGTTGCTTTCATGGGCAAGCTGAAAATCAGGACTACTCAGAGAATGGGATTATGAGAAATGTAGTTCCCAGCTTCTTTGCTGAAATTCATATTTTAAACAGGAGTTAAACAGGAGATTTTAAAAGGACTGCTATGTGCCCACTGAACTGCAGATGATACAGCTCAAGTTTTCCCAAACTGTGCATTGCCTTCTAAAATAATATTCATGATAAGGTGTTATTACTTTAAAGGGACACTTGTATTCAGTTTAAAAAGGAGAATGATTCTGAGGGGCAAAAATGTGTGAGAAGCACATATGTTAACCCTGGCTTAGAAATTAACAATGAATAATAAATATAGAAAATGTACTATAAAGTTTGTGTCAAATAGCATTTTGACTTCATTCAATGCAACATTTCCACAATTATTGGATCAAAGAGGCCTTTTTTTTTGTAGAACTTATTAGCAAGCTTCCACAGTGTACTTTTATGTAAACCCTATTCTAGCAGATGTTTTCAGCAACCTTCAAGATTATTATTCAAACTATGGCTAAATAAAGGCTACTAGCTACTGCATTTATCTCTTCTCCCTCCTAACATTCTACTGAAATCACAGTATTGGGATTTTTAAGGCATAAACCCCCAAAACAAATGGAACTTGTTTCTTGAAAAAGAAAGAAAAACATCAGATATGACTAATCTCAGTAGTTTGGAAAGATGGATAATGTAAAATCAGAAACTAAGAAATGTGATTTAAAATATTTAGTGATCAGCATGACCTAGGAACTGACCAATCACAGCTGAGACCTGGAGATAGATATTAACCCTTTATTTCTGCTGAGTTAGATATTAAGTGTTTCGTTGATGGATGATGGAGAGTCCAGGGTCCCAGGTGGATAATTTAAGATTATGGAAGGTGGACAAGACTCAGTAGGTTAGGGGACAAAACTATTTATGAATTGACACAGAAGTATTTCAGGAATTTAACAACTGGTAAACCATTCCAGGACAAAGGTGTTCTAATTAGAGAAAGATGATGAAAACCTTAAGCTGTATGTGTAAAATAGAGTCCAAGTCATCCAAGTCTGTATCACAGGGTTACTGTGACCTGCCAAGAGGTCCTACTGGTCCTGGAAGGAAATTACATGGCATATATACCCGGGCTTTGTAAGCTACAAAATGCTCTGCACATACTAGTTATTATTTCTTCTGTAACTGCCAGCATGGTACTTGCTTCCTATAATTAAGAAATTACTGGTAACTTTTAGGTTCTTTCATTCCATTTCCTCCTAAAGAATACCTCAGAACTGCTTATTGCTTACAAACAAGAATAAAAAATATATTTACAGCAAGAATATATGCCCTGAGTCATTTTCCAAATGTATTCTCAGTAAACAAAGCTAATCTTTCTTGATCTAGCACAGCAACCCCAAACCTTCAGGGTCTTTATCAGAATAAACTCATCTTCTGGAATTACCTTTCCTCAAACATGAGTAGCTGGCCCTTCACTGCAACCACCCCTCACACATGCACACACACAGCCCACACACCCTGGCTGTCTTTGCCTCTCTTGACCCTTTCAATAAAGGTACTAACTCGTTCCTCAACAAACTCATGCCCCAGGGAATTTGAAGGGCTGCCCAAAAGCTAAAGAGTGTTTTGCAGGGGCAGGAAGGGCAATCTTTGTTTTTGTTGCTTCATTCCTGAGCCTTTATTTTCTTCTTTTACAAAAGATCACATTGTACCCAGGATTCTTGAACTTACTCTGAAAATCTACTGTAAAAAATAACTGCTATTTCACTATTAGGGTTAAATACTTGACATTTTCTTGGTAATAACTCACAATAACTTAAAGACATTATTAGACTTTCTAGCTGCTTGCAGAATAACAACCAAGGTGAAAGTTTAAGTGGATATTGGTCTAAAGTGAAATCAGTTTACTATACTCTGGACTCAGCATACTAATTTAATCTCAATAACTGCTAATGCTGTTCACTAAACAGAATGGCTTTCTCACTTTTCTATAATGTTTTAATTTTATGCATTCTGCATAAACAAATTCAAATTTCATTTTATTGTTAAAAGTTTTCTCACTAATTCTTGGCCATACTGAGTCCTTACAATCCTGGCATCCTATAGTGCTTATTTTCTATATCACACATTTTAGCTTATAACTAAAGGTGATCCTGAACTACTGTTTATGCTTTCATCTATAGGGACCAGTTCTCTTATGAGATTGTAAACCCACAAAAAGACTGTGTCTTGTCAAGAAACATTTACTGAGTGCATTCCTCAGGGCTCAACCAGAGAAGTGGAACCAGTACATTTATTACAAAGGAATGGTTAGTACAATTGTGGGGGCTGGATAAGCAAGTCCCAAGTCCATAACACAGGCAGTCAGGAAAAGGAAATGACAAGCAGACAGAAACCCCACAGGCCCAAGCTGAAGCCTTCTGTTCACAGAAGGTGGCCAGGAAGGAAGTTCCAGAAGAGAGCAATTACAGAGCCAGAAGCTGTATGGAGTCCTGACTTTAGGAAAACCTAATTTTTCTATTAAAATCTTTTCCACTGATTGTGAGCCCTGCACAGAATATTCTTCCTTTTTATTAATTTCAAGTCTACTGATTAGGAGCCTTAATCACTGCAAACTCCCTTCACAGCAGCACCTGGATTTGAGTTTCAGTGACTGGAAGAAGTTATATGTATACTACAAAATGACAACTACTTTCCTATTCTCATGAAAGGACAGTCTTTGTAAAATGCCCTAACCAGCCACGTACAAGATAGAGGATTCTGGGGCCTGTAGTTCAGTTGAGCTAAGCTGATATCAGAAAGCCATTACAATGACCATGTGGTATGTAGGACAAAAATGACACTGTTACTGCTCTTAAAGAAGTGAAGACTTCTGTAAAAAAAAAATAAGGTACCAATATTTCCTATCTCCCCAAACTCCCTGCTCCATGCTGGAGACATAAGAGGTACATAATAAATACTTGAAAAAACAATTGGTGGCTTTGGCTAATTTCTACCCAATTTGCTTATGTTGATTTGAGTATTAAACAGGTTTGATGAATATATTGTTTTGCCCACATAAATGATTTGGTGGGAAGCAAGAGTTGAGTTGATGCTACCATTGTTTTTCTCTCACTATTTTTCTGTTAGGAAACAAATGTGAAATCATTATGTCTGAAAAT
Source organism: Trachops cirrhosus (assembly GCA_028533065.1). Lineage (NCBI taxonomy): Eukaryota > Metazoa > Chordata > Mammalia > Chiroptera > Phyllostomidae > Trachops > Trachops cirrhosus. The sequence goes on from JAPYXV010003431.1 coordinate 8,980, forward strand.
GACACAAAAATGCTCTTTATTAAACAATGTTTATTATTATGTTTAATGGATACAGGCTATTTCAAATACTCAGTATAAGCCATCAATAAGAATTATCAAAATAATTGAAGATATAACAATAACCTATCTTTTGAATTCAGTAATATAATTCATTCTTTCATTTACTTAATAAATATTTATTAAGTATCTTTTGTGTGTTATTGTAGTGCCGTATGCCAAAGACATAGCTGAAGACAAAACAGTTTCTGTACACATAGAGCATATGTTATGCAGGAGGTGGCAGATCATAAACATGTGAAGAGCTTAATATACAAAAATATCAATTAATCAGGTCAGATTCAATAACTTCAGTCTGAAATTTTTCATAGCCTGCACTAAAAGAAAATAATAAAACACAAAATAAATGACTACAAAATTAGATACACAATTTAATACTTATTCAGTGAATGAAAACAAATTATAAATCTTACAAAGCTATCAAAAACATCACAGAATTTATAAGAATTCCATAATGTTTTTATTCATTAACTTCCTGACACATTCTATAATTGATTTATTATATTTTTGACTTAATACAAAACTATGAAAACTATTCTGTATTATTTGGTAATATTTTATATTAAAAAGTACAAATTCAGGTTTCTCTCTGGCATGTTTGGTTAAAATTTGTAGTCTCTTTTTTTACTATTAATGATTATTTTGAAATGATTCTTTCAACTTCACAACTCATCATTGGTAATGTCCTATACATTTTTTGTAATACATTACAAGTTTTAGTGCAAAAACACAGGAAATATAATCATTCTATTTTATATAATTCCAATCAAAAATGAACATTACTTTTTATTATGTAATTGTTATGTCATATATTATAAGTATATTCTGATAGGACAGTTACTTTGACAGGAAAGCACTTCTGTTTTGATTAGGCATCAATAGGAAGAGAATACTAATTTTATACATCTGGTGGTCCAAATATTTTTCCATACATTAGCTTCTGATACTTTATACTTCAAACATTGTTTCTTCACCACGACCCTCATAATTCCTGTGCCAGGCACTGCGGTGTACACTCAAATAGTCATACAACATCGGGCCCTGATCCTCCATTCAGGGAACGCCAGCTGCATCCCTAGCTCAACTTCTCCTCAGCTAGACCTCAGCAATGCCTGTTGCTGCTCCAATGCCACCTGTCATGCAGGTAAATGTAATACGTGAGTGTGGCTAAAAAAAACTACTTTTCTAATTTTTACAAAAACATAGGCGAGTAGCCCAGAATGATGAGAGACAAGGTTAGTAGGACAAATTGGTGGAGAATTAATTGTTATTTCTCTAAAAATTTTGCTCATTCATGTTATCATATTCCTAGCTTCCTTTTTGAATTTTTATTGAATTTATTGGGATGACATTGTTTAATAAAATTATATATGTTTCAGGAATACAGTTCTATAATACATCATCTTATATTGTATAGTGTTCACCACCCAAAGTCAAGTCTCCTGTCACCATTTATCACTTCACCCTCTTTTACCACCCATAACCCCTCTTTACCTCTGACAAACCCCATATTGTTGTCTGTGTCAATGAGGTTTTTTGTTGTTGTTGCTTGTTTGTTTGTTTGTTTTGGCTTAATCCTTTCACATCTTTCTCCTGACCCCAACACCACTCACCTCTGATAGCTGTCAGTCTGGTCTCCGTGTCTATGAGTCTGCTTCTATTTTGTTTGTTAGTTTATTTTGTTCATTAGATTCCACATATGAGTGATAGTATATGGTGTTTGTCTTTCTCTGACTGGCTTATTTCACTTAGCATAATACTCTCCAGGTCCACCCATGCTGTTGCAAAAGGTAAGATTTCCTTCATTTTACAGCCAAGTAGTATTTCATTCTATAAATATACCACAGCTTCTTATCCAGTCATTGATTGATGGACTCTGGGACTACATATGTTCTGTTGAATTAGTATTTCAAGGTTCTACTGGTACATTCCCAGAAGTAGAATCTCTGGGTCATAAGACAGTTCCATTTTTATTTTTTGAGAAAACTCCATATTGTTTTCCACAGTGGCTGCACTAGTCTGCATTCTCATCAACAGTGCACTAGGGTTCCATTTTCTCTACATCCTCACCAGCACTTGTTGTTTGTTGATTCATTCATGAGAATCATTCTAACTTGTGAGAGCTGGTATCTCACTGTGGTTTTTATTTGCATTTCTCTGATAATAAGTGATGTTAAGCATATTTTTATATATCTATTGGCCATCTGTATGTCTTCTTTGGAGAAGTGTCTATTCAGGTCTTTGCCCAATTTTTAATTGAATTGTTTGTTTTCTTGATGTTGAGTTTCATAAATTCTTTATAAACTTTAGATAAATGTAAATAATCCCTGATCAAATGTATCAATGGTGAATATGTTTTCCCATACAGTGTGATATCTTTTCATTTTGTTATGGTTTTCTTTGCTGTGCAAAACTTTTTAGTTAAATTTAGTCCCATTAGTTTATTTTTACTTTAGTTTCCCTAACCTGAGGAGACATATCAGATAGATTATTGTTATGAGATTATTGTTATTGTTATTATTATTATTGTGTGAGGTTTTACTGCATTTTCTTCTAGAATTCCTATGGTTTAAGTCTTATATTTAAGTCATTAATCTATCTTGAACATCTTCTTCAGTAGGGTATAAGAAGGTGGTCTAAATCTATTTTTTATATGTAACTGTTGAATTTTCCCAAAACCATTTATTGACTAAACTATCTTTACTCCATTGTATGCTCTGCTCTCTTTTGTCAAATATTAATTGACCATAAAGGCATTGGTTTATTTCTGGTATCTTTATTCTGTTCCACTGATATATATGTCTATTTTTATGCCAATAATATACTGTTTATTATTCAAATTTCCCTAATTTTTAAAAAATATATTTTATTGATTTTGTTATTACAATTGTCCTATCATCCCCCCTTCATTCCCCTCCACCCCGAACACCCTCTCCCACCCACATTCCCCCCCTTTAGTTCATGTCCATGTGCCGTAAGTTCTTTACCTGCTACATTTCCCCTACTATTCTTGTCCTCCCCCTGTCTATTTTCTACTTACCACCCATGCTACTTATTCTCTGTACCTTTATTCTCCTCCCACTCCCCTGTTGCTAACGCTCCATGTGATCTCCATTTCTGTGGTTCTGTTCCTGTTCTACTTGTTTGCTTAGTTACTTCTTGTTTTTGTTTCAGGTGTGGTTGTTAATAATTGTGAGTTTGCTGTCATTTTACTACACATGT
>JAPYXV010003432.1:0-12258 GCA_028533065.1 Trachops cirrhosus
TGGATAGAGCAATCTGGGATGTAGGTCCTTGCCTTTCATGACTTGTAATACTTCTTTCCGGCCCCTTCTTGCCTGCAAGGTATCTTTTGAGAAATCAGCTGACAGTCTGATGGGAACTCCTTTGTAGGTTACTATCCCCTTATCTCTTGCTGCTTCTAGGATTCTCTCTTTCATTTTTACCTTGGCTAATGTAATTATGATGTGCCTTGGTGTGTACTTCTTTGGGACTCTCTGAGCTTCCTGGAAGTCTATTTCCTTTGCCAGATTGGGGGAGTTCTCCTTTATTATTTGTTCAAATAACTTTTCCACTTGTTGCTCTTCCTCTTCTCCTTCTGGCATCCCTATAATTCAGATGTTGGAACATTTAAAGATGTCCTGGAGGTTCCTAAGCCTCTCCTCATTTTTTTGAATTCTTATTTCTTCATTTTTTTCTATGTGGTTGTTTCTTTCTTCCTTCTGGTCCATTCCATTGATGTGAAACCCAGCTTTCTTTCCATCACTATTGGTTCCCTGTGCATTTTCTTCATTTCACTTATTGTAGCTTTCATTTTGTAATTTGCGACCAAAATCAACCAAATCTGTGAGCATCCTGATCAGCAGTGCTTTGAACTGTGCATCTGATAGGTTGGCTATCTCTTGGTTGCTTAAAAGGATTGGTTTTGGGGCTTTCACTTGTTCTTCTGTTTGAGCCATCTCTTTTTTTTGGTCTGGTTGTGCCTGTTATGTATGAGGGGCAGAGTCTTAGGTGTTCACCAGGGCAGGGTAGTCCAGTGGCTGGGTTGTGACACTGTCTGTGGAGGCAGGGTCTGAGAGGGAACAATGGCGCTTGCTCCACTCTCTGTCATACTTCAGTCCCTTCCGTCGCTTCCTCCAAGCAAACTGGACCTTTCTATTGCTGATTCCCGTGTGGGTGGGGTTGTGCACCCTGTAGGACTTTCCAACGACCTCTCCTGTGAGGCTGGGAGTCTCTCCCTGTGTCTCAACCCCCACAGGTGTTTTCAATCAGTGCCCCAAGGCTCTATTTCCCAGTGCTGGTATCCTGGGTTGGGCGCAGTGCCTTGCTTCACAATCGCTGCCTCGCTGGGTCTGCCAGTTGCCACCCCTCGGCCGGGGTTTGCGGGGTTTGCCCGCCTCCACTTGAGTACTCAGGGTCCACCCACTGCGGTCTTACTTTCCCAGTCCCAAGCTCTTTTGTGTCGTGCTCCCTCTTTGCCCAGCTGCCCAACTCCGTCCCTCCTACCTGTCAGGATGAATGTGTCTATTTTAACTTTTTGGTTGTCCGACTTCCATACAGTTCAATTTTCTGTCAGTTCTGGTTGTTATTCTGTTTCTAAATTGTTGTTGTTCCTATCTTGGCTATGCGAGGAAGCACAGTGCGTCTACCTATGCCTCCATCTTGGCCAGAAGTCGGCATCCAGTTTTAGATTTAGGGAGCTTTCCAAGGCATCCCTCAGCAGTGTTTGTTCAGCTCATTTGTCTACTCTGGGTCAGACATGGCAGACATGAGATAACCAAAATAGTCCTAACTCATGCCTTTACAGAACTTCTTACTGCATCTGGGGCCATAGGCTATATCCTGAATCAGCTACAGCTTGATTTGCAACCCAGTGTTGGATCATGGAGTCTGCTGTTTACCATTTCCTGAGCCTTGTTCTGAGCCAGGTTGGCTGGACCCATGTTCCTGCCCCAGAGCAGATCTGATGAGGATCTGGTGAATAGAGCATTCTGAGACAGTGAGGGAGAGTGCTGGTATTTAGTGGGCTGGAGACACTGACAAAGAACTTCCCAGGAAGCCCTTGGAGGAGGTGACGCCTTACCTGGGCTCTGAGGAATGAGTAGGAGTTCTCCAATAGAACAGCAGGGAAAGACTGGGAAACCAGCAGTGGCAGATCCAAGATGGTGGCTAACAAAGGCTGCTGATGAAGGAGCTTGAAGAAATCTGCAGATGTGGAATTAAAAGCTTCCAAAACATCCAGGTTGATGACACAAACCTACTGACTTGGCAAGGGCTTGTTGTCCCTGACCGCCCATATGATAAAGGGACCTTGAGAATTTAAATCAACTTTCTAGCTGAGTGCCCATTTAAACTGCTGAAGGTCCCATTTCAAATGAATATCTATCAGCCCCAACATCAATGAAAGGGGGAAGATCTGTCTGCCAGTAATTAGTGCTGAAAACTGGAAACCAGCAACCCAAACCGACCAAGTGATCCAGTCTCTCAGAGCGCTGGTGAGCGACCCCCAGCCCAAGCACCGCCTTTGGGCATACCTAGCTGAAGAATACGCTGAGGACCCTAAGAACTTCTGTAAGAACACTGAAGCATTTACCAAGAAGTACAGGGGAAAGCAACCTATGGACTAAACTCTGCTGCGCTTGATTCCAGCGAGTGGGGACAGAGACCCCAGCAATGCATCGACACCTGCAAAGCAGGACTCTGGAAAACAGACATGTGTGACACATGCCACCATTAGTGGCAGTTCATAACTTCCTACACTTTTCTTAAACTTGGTCTAGGTAACCTGTAAAGAAAGGATTAAAAATCTAAGATGTTCTTTAAAAAAAAGAAAAAAGAAAAAAAAGTAGGGGGAAGGAATAGCATGAGGGCATGGGTGGGAAAGAGGACAAAGTAGAACACCCTTGTCTCCACAGGTCAGTACCTCTGCTCAGTCATGATGCACAGCCTGACAGACAAGCAGCTGAAGCACCTCAGCATGAAGAAGACAGCACTGCTGGTCACTGCCTCCCTCCCGGGCAGCCACTTCTCTGGAGAACAGGTTGGGGCCGAGGTGCCCTTCAGCCCAGGACTGTACACTGACCAGGCTGAAATCCTTTTGAGCAACCATTACACCAGTTCTGAGGTCAAAGTCTTTGGTGCCATGGAGATTCTGGAGAACCTGGAGGTAAGTGGCACCGACATACAAGCCTAGGGCACGAGAAAGGACCAGGAGGCAGAGAAGGCTAGATGGAATGTGGAAATCCTAGATCACCTCTTTCTAAAATTAAAAACAAAAAACATTTTAATACTCTTAACCCTTCTCTCCCCATAGCACTATTATGATTTCTGCCGGTCTTCCCCAAGTAGAAGTTTAAGTATGCAAGGCAGCACTTGGCACAGGCTCTCTAACAGAGTCGGTGCTCAGTGAACATTTTTTAAAAGATTTTATTTATTTATTTTTAGAAAGGGGGAAGGGAGGGAGAAAGAGAGGGAGAGAAACGTCAATGTGTGGTTGCCTCTCTCACACCCCCAACTGGGGACCTGGCCCACAACCCAGGTATGTGCCCCAACTAGGAATCAAACCAGTGACCCTTTGGTTCGCAGCCTGTGCTCAGTCCACTGAGCCACACCAGCCAGGGCTTAGTGAGCATTTAGTAGATTGAATGAATGGGTTCAGTGCAGGAATGCTGCTGACATGGGACAGGAAGAAATGCCCTAATCTGTAACCTGTCACTGACTCATGTACAACTGGGAACAAGTCCCCTGTCTCTGTGCCTCAATTTCCCCATCTGCTGGATGGTGGGTAAACAAAGTCCTGGAGTCCAGCAGGCTGGTAAGTGACCAGGGGAATGTGTGAAGGAGCTATTGGCTTCTCTGCCGGCTCCTTCTTTGGTCTCACGGCTGCAAATGTGGCTGAGCTGAGAGAAAGGGATGAGTGGGTTGTTGGTAATGGAGGGCCTGCCAGGCCCTGGGATGGGGCTGCTGGTGATCCACCGTTAATGGATCTCCAGGCTATTCCCTTTGAAACTTAGTGTTTGGTGATAGTTCATGTCAGTTTAGCATTTTTAAAAGAGCACTTGATTACAATTCAATGATACTGATTTGACCTTTCCTTAAAAACAGGTCTAGTGTAGGCAGTGTGCTCCTTCCTGGATGTAGCAGATGGCATGCTGTCAGTTAAAAGTACCCAGCCATCTTCACCCGCCCAGCATGTGGAGGGACCTGGCGGGGGCGGTCCCAGCCTCTGGCTGGCAGGCATGGGAGGGAAGCACAGCATGTCCAGCAGCGGTGAGGACACTTACCTACAGCCCTGATGTCTCTCCCAGGTGAAATCAAGATCCCCAGCCGTGCTGGCCTTTGAGAAGGAAAAGTCTCTGGGGCTGCCCAGCTTTGTCACATACACAGTCAGCCTCTCAGACCCTGCAGCCGGCAGCCAGGGGCCTCTGTCTACCGCTCTGACCTTCTCCAGCCCTTTGACTAGCCAAGCTATCACCATCCCAGTAACTGTGGCCTTTGTGATGGATCGCCGAGGGCCTGGTCCTTGTGAGTCATGGGCTGGGACACTAGCTGGGCTGGATCTGGGTGTGGAAAGATGATGAACCGGAGTAGTCTTGGGTGTTAATGGAAACCTGGGAGCGTGGGAACTGGAAGAGTCAGAAATGCAGAATGTACCACAAAGGGAAAATTGCCCATTTAAGCCATCTTGCACACTTTGCTCCCCCTAGTTCATTCTTAACATGGCAGCCATAGGGAGCCTGTTAAAATGTGACTAGATTGCAACTCTTCTATGCTCAGCATTCTGCCATGGCTCCCACCTCCCTTGGGAGATAAAGCCCAAGTCCCTCCAAGGTCCCAAAAGACCCCCACATGGTCTGCCCTCCTGACCAATTTATGACTCGTTTCCCCCTTGTGCACCCTGCTCCAGCCAGATGGGCCTCCTTCCTGTTTTTGAAACATGTGCAGCCCCCAACTAGAGCTCTTGGTAGCCCCTTGCTCAAAACTTCCATCTCCTTTAAGCTTCCTTCAGATGTTTCCTTCTCCTCGAATCTGAAAATACAAGCCTCACGCCAAGCATCCTCACCCTTACATTTCTTCTAGAGCAATGCTTCCAATTACCAGCCTGTGCAATAATTAGTATCATTAAGTTGTCTGCAGAAATTATTATTTCTGCTGGTCTTCTCCAACTAGAAGTTAAGTATATGAGGATAGCACTTAGCACAGGGCCTCCCTAACATGCAGTTAGGGTGCTCAATAATGAATGAATGTATTTATTTTGTCATCATGGATCAGTACCTGTTGTGTGCCAGACCCTGTGCTGGGCAGATGCCTGAGAAGCACTCCCCACAACCTCCCCCTGTAATCCCCAATGGAGAGGCACGGATTCACAGCTGCAGAAAGAAGGGAGTGACTCTAGAGATGTGGTTGAGATGGGTGCGACTTACAGAGGGGTAGTTTCACCTCTGTGGGAGGGGCTGCAGTTCCAATGGGCTGCTTCAGCTGGGTGTGGAAGGATGAGAGGGGGTGGGGGACAGGGCGGTACAGTCAGAAAGCCCCTGGGGTGATGTGCAGGGTATGGGGCTGGGCCAGGGACCTGAAATGCCAGCCCAGAGACTTGTTTTTTTCCTGAGGGGAGGGAAATGACCTGGTCAGGCCTGGTTGGGAGTGGACTGAAGGGGTGCGACCAGTGTCAGGAACACTTGAGGCCACTGCCTTCCTGCTGAGCTTAGGACAGCCCAGTGAGGTAGAGGGAGGGTCCTTGATAAAGGCTGGAGATGAGGCTTTGGCCATGCCAAGGAGGGCCCCAGAGGAAGAGAGGCTTTGGCGCAGAAGGTGCTGGGTGCCCTTGACACACTCATCCTCACCTCTGAGAGCAGTGGGGTGGCTGTACATTGCCTTGCCCCTTACCTCCATTTCTGTGGTCCTAACTCTCGACTTGGCTTTTTCAACGCTGCTTTTGAGGCAGTGTGGCTGACTCCCAAGCGGCCCACACCCTCCATACTCCCCCAGATAGGTCTCTTCTACCCTCGAGCTGAACTGTAAGGAAACCAAACCTTCTTGCTGAGCAGTGTCGAGCCTTTCCATGAGGTGTCTCCTCCAAGGAAGCAGACTGTCGGGCAGTACAGGGTCAGATTAGGCAGAACAAGTGGAAGGTGACAGAATACTGAGGTGACAGCCCCCTGGGACCAGACACTGACCCTGGCCTCAAGCAGGCCATCTCACGCTCTGACCACGCATGCACATGGACACGAAAGGACTCCATGTGGCATTTAGTAAGTCATATTTCCATTGATCACAGATGGAGCCAGCCTCTTCCAGCACTTCCTGGATTCCTACCAAGTCATGTTCTTCACACTTTTTGCCCTGCTGGCTGGGACTGCTGTCATGATCATAGGTGAGGCAGACTACATTGTGTCCCTTGGGTTGCTTCCCCACCCTTGCTGTTCTTACCAGCCACATATTTGATCTTGCAGCTTACCACATGGTCTGTGCCCCGCGAGAGCTCAACACACCACCAGCTCTGTCCCACCGAGCTAGTCCTCAGCACAGCCCCCACTGTGAGTAGCCACCCTGAGCACAGCCAGGCAGAACTGGGAGGAAGAGGAGGAGCCTTGGGAGGAAGTGGTAGTCGAGGCCCTAAACTGAGGGCAGGGCTGGGAGCTGGTGGGAGGGAACCCGCAGCTCCAAGGCTGGTCCTGGCCATGGGCCAGGAGAGCTGTCCCAAACAGACCCGTGCGGGGTAGAGGGACAGTGGCAGGGAGCTCTTTGCCTACAGGTGTGCACACTGGGCCTGGCTTGAGTCTGCTGGGTGACTGCAGTGGGCTCTAAGCTGGGGCTGGGCTGGCTGACTCAGAGGCAAGGGTTCTGGGAGTCCTGATAAAAAAATTAGAATGTCAAGGTGCATCCCTCTTAACGGTCCATTGTCTGTGGTGGCACCAAGGCCCTGGCAACTCTGCACAACTTCAGGGGGCACCTCTCTCTGTAAGTGGTATTCCCTGAAATAGTACCCAGTGTGCAGAGCTGTACACAGCAGCCCTGTCTCCTTATTCCCATTCAAGCGTTCCCTCCCTACCTAAGAAATCCTTGAGCTGATGTCTACTGACTTTGGTGGGGCGAGGGGTGGGGGGTATGTCTCGGTTTCAAGGAGTCTGTGAATTTTTTGAAAGAGGACACAGTTTTATATAGATGCATTTTGTAGAGCAAGAAGTTCCCACATGCAACCTGGATCCCTAGAACCATAGTCTTTTACCAGGTGCCTCTTAGGCCTGTGAACTCACCCAGTGAAAGGCATGCAGTGTTCAACAGCTCACTTGCTTTGTAACTCGGGTATATTAGCCATCTGTCCTCACAGAGGCACTCACCCTAACCACATCCCCGCTATTCACCCCTCTCTGTGTTTGTTGGATTCTGTGGAGAGTAGGGGTAGAAAGGCCCTAAAAGATGGGGCCTTTGCACTATCTCCCCAATACTCCAGACCCTTCTGCACACCTTAGAGTCTTTGTTCACGCAGCTTTCTCTGCCCAAGAAGCTGTTCCTGCCTAGTTGGATGGCTCCTCCCTGCATGCACCGTGGACTGGATGCTTCTCAGTCACCCTGAGACAGACTCTATTTGAGTTCCGGGAGGTCAGAAGTCACTCTCCAGAACTCTGTTCACGTCCAGCTGTTGCTCCTTCCCTCTTAGGGCCAGTGCAGCAAGCCCCCGTAGATTTGTGTGTGGCCCAGAGATGCCTGGGGGCACATTTAGGAAAGCACCTGGTAAACTTGTTTAGAGGAGTCTCTCAGGAATGCCCCTCCCCTTGTGCTCTGTTGCTCACTCATCTCTCTTTTCACCCTAGATTTTGCTGCCTCATCACTGATGCCTTGCAATGCACTGCCTCCTGGTCGAAGAGCTAGTCCTCCCTCAGGGCTGTGGAGCCCTGCCTACACCTCCCACTAGTCGTGGCCCCCTTCAAGGCCCTGACACTCCTGTGGCTGCACAGAGGGGCAGCCTGCAGCGTCCAGCCTGGAGCTCGCCCCTGAGGCCTGAGCCTGATAGGCCCACTCTCACTGAAGCCTCTGTTCTCATACATACTTAGTTAGGCTTTGCTCATTAGCTTGTTCTTATCTATCGCAGTTTATTTTACTTCAGTCTTGCAAAGGCTACGACTATCTGACTCATTCCTTTATGCCTGGTTATCGAGGGTTTGTGGATGATGCTTTAGTTTTCCTAGACTCTCTAAAATCACTCCCTTCTCATGACTCTGAGCAGGCAGAGCTCTGTTTAGAAGTTGACTGTAGAAGATATTACTGCATTGGTCTCAGGGAAAGGACTTTTTAATTACTTTTTCATTTGTGTGGGTTGTCTTCCCTGTGGAAACTACTTTTCCCCTAATCCGGCTCCTGCTAGAAAATGGAGTGTGAATGGCAAGTGTCCCTCGCCTGCCCCATCACTGCACAAGAAGCCTCAGGACTGCAGCGGCTGGGCCCCTGAGCCCGCTCAGCCTCACAGAGATGTGAGACCCTGCAGGAACTACCAGCCAGGCTGCTTTTCGCCCCACTTGGGGCCACTGTGAATAGACTGCTGGCCTTTAGGGTTCTTTGTTTCCTAACCTGTGGAACCATCTCCTGGCTTCAGCCTCAGCCCTGTGGGGACATCCCAGCTCTGTCAGCACAGGGACAGTGGAAGCATCATTAGGAAAATGTCCTTGTCTGTTCCCTTGGAGAAGTCTCTGTGTCCCGCCCAAGCACAGAGACCCAGTGTTATTCGTCCCTCCTTTTGTACAACAGTCTCACCTCAGCAGATCTGAGCCTCCGTGTTGCTGCAAATGGAAGATGCCTCCCTGCCCTCCAGGCAGCTTCCCAGCAGGTGCAGAGTCCAGCAGGGCCAGTGCAGAGGCTGGGGAGAAGACCAGTGGGAAAAGGCCTCCCTCCTTCCCAGCTGCTACTTCTTCAGCAACTGAGGCCTCCAACGGTCTGCCCCGTGCACTGGGGCCAGGCCTAGAGGCACACCCCAGGGCCAGTCACACACGGATGCTGTGTGTGAGGTCTGGTTTGATTCTGAGCTGCAGTGTGAATGCACTTCAGTCCTGTGGGGCTGGTCTGTGTGATTTATTTTGATAAAGCTGGAGACAGGAAGAATTGTGCCTTGCATATTACTTGAGCTCAAACTGACGTATTTCTACTTGGTTTATTTAATAAAGCTCGATATAATTTCTTAAGAGAAGCATGATCATTGCCGGAATTGCATGAGTCCTGCCTAGAAGTTGCCCAGGCCCTGATGACTGCTTCTGATTATGTGGATTTGGGGAGAAGGTCTGTTTTGCTGCCCTTCATCCTTCTGTACTACACCTCCATCATCAGGCTGACCACTAAGGCCTTCCTCCCACCTCCAAAAGACTAGCCAGTGGCCAGTGCACACGGCCGTGGTGTCTTCCCACAGCTGGCAGCCCAGGGTGCCCATAGGTGCCTTCCCTGTAGAACGTGGCAGCCCTGCCCACACACCCACATGTTACCGAGTGTCAGCTCAGCCTTCTCTGTCTGGTATCTTTCCCTCTGCCAGCCATTCCTTCCTCCCTGCCACTCTAGTTTCCACCCCTACTCTCCTCGAAGGCTGATCTTCCCAGGGTTATCAGCTCCACCTGCTCTGCTCAGCCAGTCCTCATTGACCTCTACAGTCTGAATACTTCCTCGCTGACTGTCCCTGCCTTGTGGGCGACTTCTCATCTGCTACCCCCCCGCACCGTGCCTCCCCAGACCCTCACTGTCTGCCTGTTGGATTGTTCGTGCCCTTCAGGACTGGTCCTCTGTCAGCCTTTCCTCACCCACCTCCCCACCCCCACTCGGCCCCCAGGGCCCCCTTCTGCCTTCACAGAGCGCTCAGGCTTCTGAGAGCCCCATGAGGCAGGTTACAGGCATGGGACCAGATGCTAAGAGAAATGAGGTAGCTGCCCAAGGTCACAGGCCACCCACAGGTGCCTCTGGTGGAGACCAGTTGTCCCCAGTGTCACTTTGTCTTCTTCCTTAGGGCCCAAACCCCTGATTGAGAGCAGGGAAAACAGCAGCCGGCATATGCAGGAGCCAACATACTACTGTGTTTTGGGCACAGAAATGGCCTCCTGACCTCATTGTCCCTTCCCCTGGCTGAGCAGAGCAGGTGGGGCTTCCATGTAACAAGGCCAGTACAGCCACCAGAGTCACTGGGCCATCAAGACCATGGTGCTTCATCCCAACACAGGAAGGCCTCCTTTGACGCCTATCAGCTTCATGATCAAGGTGGTCTTCGTTCACAGCCAAAACTGACTCCTCAGATTCCATGGCAGCACCCAAATAGAAGCCCCGAAGTCCCGGCTCTCCTTGCTCTGTACCCCCAGTCCTGAGGAAACACCACATGTCTAGTCACCCCCTGGCCAGCACTCTCCTTTAGCCACAATGGACACACTCGCCCCTGTACTACTGGGGTCCCCTCCTCAGGCCCTCCTTGTTACATCTCCCTGTATCCAGCCAGTCTCCAAGTTGTCATGAATCCATCCTCTCCTTGTCTCATCTGTCCGGCCTCCCATGGCCCACTTCTTAGTCCAGGGACCCGCCCTGAGGGAAGACGCCATGGCCTCCCAGCTGGCCTCCCTGCCTCAGCCTCTTGCCTCAGCCTCTTATCTCAGCTGTCTTATCCCCACTGCCCTTCAAATCTACCACAGCTCTGCCTGGGTGTGGTCCCTTCGGGTGTAACTGGCCCTCAGCTCCTTTGTACACATTCATTAAACTGCAGCTTCCCAAATAGACTCTGCCCCCTTCACCTCTGCTCAGTCCTTAGTTGGAAGCTGCCTTCCAGACCCAACCCATGCTCCACAACCTCCCACTCAGCTGTGAGATCAGACAGAACTTGGATCCACCCCTTCCTTCCTGTTCTAATCTCTTCCCCTTTCTAGGCTTTGGCTTTCTCCTCTGTGAAATGGGCATAATACCTACAAAGTTATTGTAAAAATAAACAAGATACCATGTGTGAAGGCGTCATTTGGGCAGTGGGTGGGTGAGTGGGGTGTCTTCTCCTGGATGATGTGGCAGGCAGGAGAGGGGGAAGGTGAGGAAGAGGCTTTAGCACCAAGTGGCAAGCTCCATGGGGCAAGGAGGAGCCCGAGGCCTACACCGAGGCCGCTGAAGGACACGGGATGCCTGGGTGCAGACTGACAGGGGCACAAGTGATAACTTTAGAACAGGTTAAGCCTTTGTCGTAGGTGGCCTGCCCATGCTGGGAAGCTAAATGCAGAATCTAAAAGCCCATACAGGCACTGTCACTGCCCTGGTCCTGCTTTCCATGACTGGAAGCAGGAGGACGGACACTTTTCTCACGAGGATTCTGTGAGGACAAAATGAGCTAATTTACAGCAGTCCCCAACCTTTTTGGCACCAGGGACGTTTTCATGGAAGAAAATTACTTCCACCACTTCCGGCCAAGATGGAGGCACAGGTAGACACCCTGTGCCTCGCACAACCAAAATAAGGACAGCAACAATTTAGAAACAATAACAACCAGAACTGACAGAAAATTGAACTGTGTGGAAGTCGGACACCCAAGGAGTTAAAATAGACACCTTCATCCAGACCGGTAGGAGGGGTGGAGTCGGGCAGCTGGGCAGAGAGGGATCACAACACAAAGAGCTTGGGACCAGACGTGTAAGACCGCAGTGGGGGAACCATGGGCGCACAAGAGGCGGCTGGCAGACCCCGGCTGAGGGGTGGCAACTGGCAGACCCACCTAGGTGGTGATTGCGAAGCAAGGCACTGTGCTCAACCCAGGATCCCAGCGCCGGGAAATAGAGCCTTGGGGCACTGATTGAATACACCTGTGGGGGTTGAGACACAGGGAGAGACTCCCAGCCTCACAGGAGAGGTCGTTGGAAAGTCCCACAGGGTGCACAAGCCCACCCACGTGGGAATCAGCACCAGAAAGGTCCAGTTTGCTTGGGGGAAGCAGTGGAACGAACTGAAATCAGCAGAGAGTGGAGCAAGTGCCATTGTTCCCTCTGGGACCCCTGCCCCACATACAGCATCACAACCCAGTGACTGGGGTGCCCCGCCCTGGTGAACACCTAAGACTCCGCCCCTCATACACAACAGGCACAACCAGACCAAAAAAAAAAAAAAAAAAAAGAGAGAGAGAGAGACAGAGACGGCTCAAACAGAAGAACAATTGAAAGCCCCAGAACTCATCCTTTTAAGCAACCGAGAGATAGCCAACCTATCAGATGCATGATTCAAAACACTGGTGATCAGGAAGCTTACAGAATTGGTTGATTTTGGTCGTAAATTAAATGAAAAAAATGAAGGCTACAATAAGTGAAATGAAGAAAAATACACAGGGAACCAATAGTGATGGAAAGAAAGAAACCTGGGTCTCACATCAATGGAGTGGACCAGAAGGAAGAAACAACCAAACAGAAAAGAATGAAGAAATAAGAATTCAAAAAAAATGAGGAGAGCCTTAGGAACCTCCGGGACATCTTTAAATGTTCCAACATCCGAATTATAGGGATGCCAGAAGGAGAAGAGGAAGAGCAACAAGTGGAAAA
>JAPYXV010003433.1:0-12257 GCA_028533065.1 Trachops cirrhosus
AGACCTACAGCCAACATCATACTCAACAGGCAAAAACTAAAATCTTTTCCACTAAGATCAGGAACAAGACAAGGCTGTCCACTTTCACCACTTCTATTCAATATAGTACTGGAAGTTTTAGCCACAGCGATCAGACAAGAAAAGGAAATATCCAATGTACAATAAAATATATTTTATTAGAGTTAGTAAAATTCAAAGCATACTATGAACTTTTAATTATCTAGTAACCAGTCTCAAATTCTTGCTTTGTTTTTTTTTTGAGGTAGAAAATTACATACAGGAAAAATGCTCACATCTTTAGTGTATAATTTGTTAAGTTCTGATGAAAGAGTACACCAATATAAACTTCATGATTAATACAAACATTTCCATCTCCCCAGAAAAGTGCCCTGTGCCTCCTTCCAGTTAAGTGCTCCTCTAAGAGATAACTACTGTTCTAATTTCTATTACAGTAGATAGATTTGCCTATTCTTGTACATCATAGCCGATACTATTTTGTCTCTGACTCACTCAAAATAATGCTGAGATTCATCCATATTGTTGCATGTAACATTGCTTCATTTTTTTTAAAAAGTGTTTATTTATTTATTTTTAGAGAGAAGGAAAGGGAAGGAGAAAGAGAAGGAGAAAACTATCAATGTGTGGTTGCCTCCCACATGCCCCCTACTGGGGACCTGGCCTGCAACCCAGATATGTGCCCTGACTGGGAATCGAACTGGTGACCCTTTGGTCACTGCCAGCACTCAATCCACTGAGCCACATCAGCCAGGGCTAATATTTGTCTTTTTAAAATTGTTAAGTAGTATTTTATAATATGAATATATCAGAGTTTGGTTATCCATTCTACTGTTGATAGACATTTGAAAGGATTCCATGTTAGTGAGCTTAAGGAAAGCTGGTAGGAACATTCTTGTGCATATCTTTTTGTGGATATTATAATTTCTCTTGGGTAAATACAAAGAAGCATCACTGGGTCATAGGGTAGGAGTGTGTTTGATTTTATAAAAAACTGCTCAATCTTTTCCAAAGTGGTTGTACTCATTTACAGTCATCTCAAAAGATGATGATTCTGGTTGCTCCACATTCTTGTCAACTGTTGTTGTCTAAGTCTTTAATTTTATCCATTTGACTAAGTATGCAGTATATTTCATTATGGTTGTAATTTGTATTTCCCTCAAGAATAATAATGTTGAGAACTTTTATGTGTGTTTATTGGCCATTTGTATGTCTTCCTCTGTGATGTTCCAGTTCAAGTCTTTTTGCTCACTTAAGAAACTGGAGTGCTTCTTTGTTACTGAATACTTTTTATATTCTGGACATCAGGCTTTTGTTAGATGTGTATTGCAAACATTTCCTCCTGGCATGTGGCTTGCTTTTACATTTTCTTAATGGTGTCTTTTGATGAGGATGAAATCAAAACTTTGATAAAATATCATTCACTCTTTCTTTTTACATGTAATATTGTTTGTATCCCCCTAAGAAATCTTTGCCTACTCCACGTGATAAAGACATTCAAGATTTTCTGCATGTCCTTAATAGAAGCCTTATATTTTTAGTTTTTAAGGTTGTCTATTATCCATTTTTGAATTAAGTTTTGTGTGTAGTGTGAGGTAGTAATTGAGGATCATTTTTTCCATGTGTTTCTCTCAGTGTTCTAGCACACCTTTTAAAAAGACCTTCTGCTGCACTGACTTGGCAGTTTTGTCAAAGCCAGTTATGTGTAGGTCTATCTCTGGTCTCAATTCTGTTTCATTCATCTATTTGCATATCTTTATACCAACACCACACTGTCTTTATTACTCTGGCCTATCGTAAGTCTTGAAATCATGTCGTAAGAGTCCTATTTAATCTTGTTCTTCCTTTTCAAATTCTTTTGCCTTTTCTGGGTCCTTTGCAATTTTATAAAAATTTCAGAATCAGCTTGTCAATATCTACAAATAAGCCTACTGCAATTTTAAGTGGGATTGCATTGAATCTATAGGATTGGGCAAAAGTAGGTTTATAGTTGCTTGTATGGAAAACTAATACAATAATTAATAAATAAGAATATAAGAATAAACTGTGTTTTGCATAGTCATACTGTAAACCTCCTTTTGCCCTATCCTGCATAAATCAATTTGGGGAGAGTTGGCATCTTCAACAATTTTGAATCTTCCAATCCATGTACATGGCATGTCTTTTCATTTATTTAGGCCTTACTTGATTTCTCTGAGTAATATGTGTGGTTTTAAGTATAGGATTTACACATATTTTGTTAAATGTATCTCTTATGTAGTTCAAATTCTAATGCTATTCCACACATTATTATTTTAACTTACATTTTTTGTTGCTGGGTTATAGAAATTATGCTAATTTTAGGTTTCCTATAGATGCTTTTCTCTCTGTAATTTGCTGAAACTTGTTTATCCTGAATGGGGCTGTATTCTGTCAAATGCTTTTCATGAATCAATTGAGCCAATTGTATAATTTTTCTCTTTTATTCTATGATTTTGATGTATTACATTGATTTACTTTAAATGTCTTGCATTACTTGGATAAATTTATCTGCTAATATTGCATTAATCTTTCTGTTAGTTGATCAACTTGATATGCTAATATATTGCTAGGGAATTTTGCATTGATATTTAGGAGATGTATTTATCTGCAATTTTTTTTTCTTATATCAGTTTTCAGATTTTAGTTAACAATTACACTTGTCTCAAAGGAAAAAGGACTCATGGACATGGACAATAGTGTGGTGATTGCTGGGGACTAAATGGTAATAGAAAAATGTATAATAAAGATTATATATTAAAAAACAAATTTATGCTGCTCTCAAAACAAATTGGGATGTACTCTCTCTTCTATTCTATTCTGAAGAATTTTTTGTAATATTGATATTTTTTTCCTTAAATGGGTGTTTGATAGTGTTGATTGAATCTTATATATCCTTGTTAATTTGTGGGAGGTCTATATATTTGATTTTAAAAAATAGTTGTTGAGATTTATATAGTTATCATTGGGAGCATCTGCTGCTATCAGAACTGGAATTTCTGCTTTCTCTAGTCCTAGTTTTAAAGTTAGAGAAATAGTACTGCTATAGACATAATAGTGATAATGCAATGATTAGATTACTTTATATTTTAAATAAACTCATTCTGAAAACCAATATACTGAGGCCATATGAAAGAAATAGAAAATACAAATAGAATTAAATGGGAAATTTCCAAGTGATTAAGAATAGAAAGGGCTTAAATCCCAGCTCCATCATTATTGTGTATGGCCAAAGCCATATCCAATACTTATGTAAGTAATGTGCACATTACTTATATTCACTGACCCTCAGTTTCTTTATTTGTAAAGTGTCAATAATAAAGTTATTGATATGCATTAAATAAAATTATACTTGTAAAAGCATTCAGCATAAAGCTTGACATATAATATCCTTTATACAAACATTGGCTGAACCTAAATCAGTTCCAAAACTATGGCTTAAAAAAATTAAAAAAACAAAACAAAACAATCTTGTCTGCAGGGAACACAGCCTCTAGAGAATCTCTAGAATAAGAATCTCTGGATCACTTTTTCAAACCACACATTCCCTTTGGAAAGCTGATACACCACTGCAGGGAAGAGGTACCAGCCCTCCTTCTATCCTCTGTTTAGGAGCCAGAAGTTCATATAAACTAGGAATGTGTAGCAGGATGCTAAAAGTGTTTTTAAGCAGTCATTCTTCAAATTTTCTCAAATTCAAAGTATATCAAGACCAATTAAAGGGCTGTTGGGGCCATAGATGGTTGGGACTGATTCCGAGGTTCTGATTCAGTAGGTCTGATGTGGTGCCCAGTAATTTGCATTTCTAACAGGTTCCCAGGTGAAGCTGGTATTGCTAGTCCAGGTATGGACCACCCTTTGAAGACTAAACTCTTAAAACTTCAGAAGGAAAATAGGTGTGTCCATCCATAAAGCACACTTTGGGGCCACAAAAGTATTGCTAGGTATGGACAAAATATGACCTGGTCTAGCAGTAATAATGTTGAAGAACATAAAGTGAATTCATTAATGCAAATGAGCATAACATAAATATTACTAACATTGACCAAATCTCTTACTACATGTTTTGCACTATGAGATGTTTTACATCTATCATCTCATTTCAACAGGACAACTACTTCATAAGGTGTCTATTTTACATGGAAGGAAACAGAGTCTAAACAAGGCTAAATGACAAGTTCAATGTCCAGGGCTTTTAAGTGGCAGAGCCAGGCCTGCCCTCTGCTCTACTGCAGGAGGCATCACAAGAAAATAACAGTTCTGCTCATTCTTTCCAAAGCTGACTGAGTCCTATGATCCTGGCACTGGGATGCAGAGGAAATTCAGACCTGGTGTCTGTCCTCAAGAAGTATACTTTCTCACAGGGGAAGCTGGTTCGTCCACAGTGATTACAAAGGTTGTGCCAGCTGTTTTGAAGGATTTGCTGACTCTGCAGAGGAGGAGATCTGCTCCATGTACCCTCCCTGGGAGTGGAGGTGTAAGGGAGGGCTTTCCAAGGAGGGGTTCAGGCTGGGTGTTGGAGTAATTAGTCTGGGAAAGCAGGGGACTCACAGACTTCTAACAGGCTTTTAGCCAAATCCTGGCTACACAGGAGAAATTCCTGTGGGGCTTTTAAAAGATACAGATGGTGGTACTTTCCTTGACTGGTTGACTCAGAATCTCCTGGAATATGACAGAGATCAGTACTTTTAAAGACCTTCCCAAGTGATTCTAATATGCATCCAAAGTTGAGAACCATTACTCTATATCAGGGGTGTTCAACCTTTTAGCATCTCTATGCCACACTGGAAGAAGAAGGGTTGTCTTGGGCCACACATTAAATACATTGTGACATATAATCACAAAAAATGTCATAATGTTAAGTAAACTTACAATTTTTTGTTGGGCTGCATTCACAGCCATCCTGGGGTGTGTGTGGCCCACAGGCCACAGGTTGGACACACCTCCTCTACAGTAAGTTGTTAGACATAATGATCATGTAATTCACCTGGGGTGAGTTAACATTATTTCCCAAATTTCCCTTGTGACTGGAATCACCTAGACACTTTGGGGAAAACAAAGAGTAAAACACCGGAGGACTCCTCCCCCAAAGATTCTGTTTTGGTAGGTCAGGTAAATTCGGGATACAAGACAAGTGAGTCTCAAAGTATTGTTCAGAAACGAATCAGCATTGCCTGAGAACTTGTTAAAAAAGCAAATTCTTGGGCCCCACCCCAGACCCACTGAATCAGAAGTTCTTGGGAGTGTGGCCCAGCAATCTGTGTTTTAGAAAGTCCCATGTGATTCTGATGCAGAGCAGAAATGTGAGAACCCCCGGTTAGGGAGCTGTGTCAGGTCCAAGTCATGGGGTCAATCTGCATAAAACAAGATCCTTCACTGTGTCTGCTGCTACAGGCTATATTCTTAATCCAGGTTTTTGGTCAAAGGCAGCCTGGAATGAATCAGTGCCCTTTTTTACTACTCTAAAGAACAGAAGTGCATGCTTTGGTGGGTGGTGGCCAGAAGCAGCACATCGCTCATATAAATACCTTTAAGAACACTCTTTTCACTAGAGACGAAGCTATTAGAGGACTGCAATTTCCTTGCAAAATTTGTATGTGTGGCACTTTCAAGGAACTTCAAGGCAGTGGGGGAGACTACAGTGTAGGAGGGGCAGACAAGACTCAACATATTTGAATCCTGTTTTCAAACTGAGGGTGAAAAATTTTCCCCCAGATTACACATTTTCAGGAGTTGCACAGAAGCCTTATGTTACTTGAGGAATGTTTAAAGTACCCAGAGGGAACATCTTGGCATGGCATTTTATGTTATTCATCTGGCTACCTCAGGTGAAGCCATGTGCACACTCCAAGCCACTGGCAGGCAGTAGGAATTCAGGTTCAAGTCCAAGGCCAGTGCATGAGGCCACCACTTTGCATCCATTTCCTGTGACTCCTGACCTCATTTTAGTTTTTCTCCTTTTTAAATCCTTTTATGTGCAATGGTGTGGCAGTTTAATACCCACCCAATAGAAGATATGAAATCAGCTCGTGGACTTTGCTCAAGCAAATGCCAGGTTGAACACTGCTGAGCTTTTAGACACACCATGTGGTTTTAATTTCATCTACAGAAAGTCATCATCAATCCTGTCCTCCAGAGACTAAAGTGATCAACACTTCCTGGAACCACCTATAGGTTAAAGTTCAAATTCCTAAGTTTGTCCTTCAAGATCCTTCAGATGGGAGCTAAACTGTATCACCAACCTCATCTTCAGCACTTCCTTAATTTACACTGAACTGCCATCCCTCAAACACTGCACAAATCTCATTCTACCAGAATGTAAGCTTCATGGAGCTAGGGCTTGGCTTCAGTTGCTGTTTTCTATTAGAGCATTCAATAAATATGTAGTTCTCTGTGCCTTTCTGCATTCAGTTCTGTCCCTGGAATGTACTCTGCTTACTCAACCACTTGGCAAATGTCTTCTTGGCCTTGAGGTCATATTTCCAGCCTGCTGTAGGCAAATGGAGCTCTTTATTGAGCTCTATTATACGTATTCACATTGTAACCTTTCCCATGGGACTGTGAGGGTCTGAGGGCGGGGACTGACTCTGTTAATACAGTGCCGTCAGTGAATGATTCCAGCATGGGATCCCATTAGGAATCTAGGCCTGTGGTCTTCTGGGACTTCAGGAGAATTCTTAACTGGCTATGGTGTTCAGCAATTCTGAGCTGGGGAGACACTGAGGATTCAGATCAACACAATACACGTGTGGGAACTGAGTTCGGTCTGAACTGAGGGGAACACCAGGAACTACTGCTTTGAAAGCATCCGCCATTTCCAGGCATAGTGACAGCTACAGTACTTGTTATCCTGTGCAACTTGATAGTCTGAATCAGTAAACACACTGACATGCTGGTTGATTCCATCAGCTCTGAAAAAGAGAATAATAAAACTATACCACTCTGGAAGATTATACTTTAATAGTACACATTTTATTATGTATGAAAGAGAAGTATTTTCCTGAATCTTTCCTAGAAAGGTAATTTAAAGCTTCACTAATTTAGACTCATGAGAAAGACATTTTTTAAAATTTAATTTTATTTTAATTGTTGTTCAAGTACAGTTTTCTGCCTTTTGAATTAATGCAAATATGACTTACAAAATATTTCTAAAATCCATATAAGTAATAGAGAGAAGACTATTTTGGAATTATACTATTTATTAAAAAAGATTTATAATTAGCATACTGAAGAGTCCTCCAAGACAAAAGTTTAGGCCCTGTATTACCAAGCTTACCTATATTAGCAGCACCAAATGTGTTTGGAAGTAGTCTGTTCTCTTGCTATAGGTAAACAGTCTGCTTGTATATATATTTTTTAATTGTGGGTTTTTCAAAAAAAAGAAATCCATTGCTTTGCTGACAGTAAAGGAAATTCGAGCCTGTAGCCTTTAGGAAGGATTATTAATTCGGAATTTCAGTTGAGGTTTCGCTGTTTCGATAGCACATGGCAGACAACCCTGGGCACAGGATGGAGGAAATAAGACATTTCCTATGTTCAGGGCTCACAAGGTTTTCTATTGTAAAAATGGGGTTTTTACAAAACTCTGGTCCTCCAGGCCCCTAGGGAAGAGCTGGAGGTAGAGGTGAGAGTGGGAAAAGTGGGCCAACATCCAGACTCCCTTCTTCCCCCTATCACTTCAGAGAACCCTAGGTTCACATTCCTGTACAAACACACTGGGTTCCATGTGAGAATGAGTGTGAACAAAGTGTTCTATAACAGGGAAAAAGCTGGAAAGCCAGTTTTATAACACTGACAGATACATAGTAGATATCTAGACAGAAAAATAAAAATATTAAACTGATTCATAAATAGCCCCTGAAAGATTAACATCTCCCACAGGTCAAGGTTAAATGCATTTTATTGGTGTGGAGCAATGTGACTGTCTCAAGGGGTAGACAGCTGTGGGGAGCGCGGCCACCTCCCCATGGGCCTTCCCCAGAAGGCCCGCAGAGGAAGGAAGAACTGAGGGGCTGTAGGCTGAGAGGAAGGCAGCTTAGCTGAGGGTGGGGGGAAGCAGGAAGCCCAGGTCAAAATTGCAAATGGATTCCATGATTATTAAAAAGTAAGGTCTTGCTGCTAAATCCATTAATGGTCATAAATACATCACAACTCTCCACATTAGACAGGATCATTCTTTATACTCTTTGGTATCATCAGTGCCATCTATTTCACACCCTCATTTGCCTCTCTTGAGTTCTCTTCCTCTCCTGACATTTCCTCTCCCTGTCATTCACTTAAGTCCCATAGGTCTCCTTTGCACCCTCAGCTGGACATTCTAGGAAGTACAGAGAGGTACTTACATGTAAAACCTACCCCTGGTGACTCTGTTAACCATGTCAGCTGCAGAAACCTGCCTTGGGCTTGAAGGCTGAGTTGAGCAGAACAAACCACTACTGTTTGTACTGCAAAGAGGTACAGCCAATGCTCACAGTTCACAGTGGGCATCCCAGACCGATGAGGCTCTGGGGGAGCTTGTTAGTGAAAGAAGGCCTATATCATTCTCCAGCAGAGGCTAGAATACAAGAGAAGCTCTGCCTCCTGAGAGGAGTGGATGTTTGGGAAAAGATCTCTAAGGTAAGCAATCCAACCTAAGATGAGCAACTTGGCAAAAGAAGAAATGGGCATATTTTTTTATCTTTGTACATGCACATTCCTTGACTGTTTCTTGGTTCCCTCAAATGTTGAACCTGGTATTCAATATCTGTTTTATAACTTCCTTTAAATAAGTGCCTATTGTCTACCCAGGTCATGCGAGACACTTCCCATACTCTGTCCTTTTTACTTGTTTGAAGATACTTGGTGAATGGAGAAGATAAAAGTGTGAGTTTCTATGTATCCTTCCTTATGTATCCAATCACCCTTATTAATTTAACTTTCTGTCTTGGGAAATGTATTCAGAGAACTTCATGCCCAAGACATCTCATTAACCTGGATCTCGCTCCTTCACATACACAACACACACTCAATTACAAACGTGAGAACCAAAATACAAAAGTACCTGGCAAGGTTTTAAGGTTAAAAATTAAATTGTCTTGTTTCAAAGAACATTTTCCTATTATAAACCTTCCAAGTATAGGGTTTAAAAGATGCTTAAAAATGGAGCCATCATTAATTACTAGTAAGAAACTTGATACAAAGGCATTAAAAGGCAATGTGAATGAACAGTTTATTAGGGTATTATATATGCAGTTAAGTCTTACCAGCCGCAAGCAAGAAAAGGGGTTTAAATCATATTAAAATCAAACAGCGGACATTTATAGTGTACCTGCTATATGCCTAGCACTCTGTTTAGTACCAGCATGAGGAGTCAGGACCCTCAAATACTTTACTGTTTTGCTGCAGAGGAAAGACCTAAACATATGGAAAAAGGAGAAATAGTTCCCTATTCATATACTTAAAAAGGAAACTCATATAACGAAGGGCTGAGTGGTATGGCTTTCAACTTTCTTCCACCCCAGCATATTAGAGGAACACAAAATATTTTTATCAATAACAGTGACAGTGCCTGAAGATGGCAGGACCCTGATGGGGTGGGGTGGAGAGTATACTCTTAGAAGAGTATTAATATCTCATTTGGGTAGCGTTGTAATTTGAAAATGTTCTATGAGTGATTAGAGAGCCCACACAGCAGGAGGAGCTCTCTCTGCCTTTGCCCAGACTCTGCCCTCCACCATGGACATGGAGAATCGCTGGAACAACGATTCCATGAACAAGCTGAGGTACAACACGATCTCAGAAAATGGAGAGGACTCATAATGTCAAAAGTTTGGACAAACTTTAATGAATGGAACTTCTACGGAATTTTCAGAGATGGTACAGCCTTACCTCTTTAGAAATGAATACCATTTTCCATATTTTTCCTTTGGAATATAATCTGAGGCCTCACGATCATGTATATGAAGTTCAGGAGACTCACCAATAGCACAGGATGAGAATTTCTTTTCAGATATGTGGAATATAAAGCAGTTAATATTGAATTTATATTTATAAGAAAAACATATGCACAACATTTAAAAAGACAAAAGGTGCTCAGAGACATAACCAAAACCAAAAGTCTCTAGCAGATAGTTGTCCTTCATTCTCTACTCTCCTCAAACAAGGCAAACACTTTTATTTAGCAAGTTCTTCTGATATTTTCTCTATTTTTTAAAAATGACATGTGTTTTGCAATCTCCAGAATCATCAACTTAAAATAATATATATTGGCTTCTGATATGTTAGATAGTTTCTACTTTCTTCTTCTTTTTATTCTAATAAACTGTATTTCATCAATTCTAAGATGCAGTTTTATATATTTTAGTATCTCTAAAACTGATATGCACTTTATAACGAACGTGTGTCATCTTTTTTCACACATAAAAAAAGTACATTTTATAAGGTATATTGGATTGATGAAATAATTTTTGATGGAATTCATATTCAGTACTTTTTTATTATAATTATGAAAATAGTATTTTCTATGAAGTTAAGTGGTGACCTGATTACATTTTTCTCATTTAACTTTCTCCTCCACTGCAAAATTGTTCAATCTTTGTTTGTTTATTTTTAACCTACATCTGCAACTTCATCCCAAACATCTGCAAAATGCCTATCAATATAATTTCCTATATGGCCCCAAACTTTCAGGTAATCTTTAGTTTAATTTTTGTAAGCTTCCCTCTAGAACCCTGCGTACCTGCTCAACTCTAGGCTGGGTGTTCTAGGCAAACTATTCTTCTCTCATCCTGGGACTTCTCTTTGACTCTGTGTTTAAAATTTTCTTTTCTTTCTCTGGTATTGGGTCATCTACTCACTGGATCTCATGTCGTGTGTGTGTGTATGTGTGTGTAGTATACATTAATAGCTTCCTTAGAAATCATGTTCGTTTAGAACTTTGAAAGCACTGTTCTGCTGTCTTCTAGTTTCTAATGTTGCTAATAAGAAGTCTGAGATAATTCTGATTCCCAGGATTCTGAAGTACTTTGGAATTATTCCAATTTCCCTGTTATTTTGAAATACAACCAGATAGAGTGCTTTGGTGTGGATTTCTTTTTCATTTCATGTGTTTGAGATTTCTGTTGCTTTCAGACTGTTCTTGGCCTGCGTCTGTGTCCACAAACCTGTTTTTGCAGCTTCTGGTCAGTCATCTGTGAACCTTGGAGATGCTCACACCTGAGCTCTGTTCCATCACCCAGGTTTGGCAGCCTCAGTGTTCAGCCAATTTTGATGCAAGCTAAGAATTCCAGGTTTGACTTCCGGCCAAGATGCAGGCATAGGTAGACGCACTGTGCCTCCTCGCACAACCAAGATAGGAACAACAACAGTGCAGAAACAAAATAACAACCAGAACTGACAGAGAATTGAAGTGTATGGAAGTCGGACACCCAAGGATTTAAAAATAGATGCATTCATCGAGACCGGTAGGAGAGGCGGAGTCGGCTGGGCGAGGGACACGGAGTGGAGCACAGAGCAACTGGGGTGGCGCACAAGTCTGCAGCAGGCAGACCCTGGGCACACAAGCGGCAGTGGCTGGTGGGCCCCAGCCAGGGGGTGATGACCAGCAGACCCAGTGAGACGGCCATTGTGAAGCAAGGCACTGCCCGCAGCTCAGGGTCCCAGCACCAGAAAATAGAGCTTTGGGGCACTGACTGAAAAGAAGGTCCTGTGGGGTGCACAAGCCCACCCACATCGGAATTGGTGCGACAGTGGTCCAATTGGCTTTTAGAAAGTGGCAGAAGGGTCTGAGGTCCTACAGAGAGCAGAGCAAGTGCCATGGTTCCTCCTCGGACCCCGCCCCCACATACAGCATCACAACACAGCAACTGGGGTGCCCTGCCCTGGTGAACTCCTAAGGCCCCGCCCCTCACTACAGGAGCTCAACAAAACCAAAAAACAACAACAAAGAAAACAAAAACAAAAACAAAAAGCAGCAAAAAGATGGCTCAAACAGAAGAAGAATTGAAAGCCCCAGAACCCATCCTTTTAAGCAACTAAGAGATAGCCAACCTATCAGATGCACAGTTCAAAGCACTGGTGATCAGGAAGCTCACAGAATTGGTTGATTTTGGTCGCAAATTAGATGAAAAAATGAAGGCTACAATAAGTTTTATGAAGAAAAATGCATAGGGAACCAATAGTGATGGAATGAAAGATGGGTCTCACATCATTGGAGTGGAGCAGAAGGAAGAAAAAAATATACAAGC
>JAPYXV010003434.1:0-12256 GCA_028533065.1 Trachops cirrhosus
AAAATATATTTTAAAAAAAGAAAAACAGTTTATTAGCCATTGATTCAGAGAGGGTAAAATATGTATTCAATGTTATTTTTTCATTTAATAACTTCACCTTGGCCTGGCATCATTTCACCCCTTTCTCAATCTCCAGGTAGAAATTTTTTTGGAGATTTTGGACTCTTGCCTTAAAAAGTAAAAAAAAAAAAAAAAAAAAAAAAAAAAAAGTTTGTACCATCACAAAAAGGCATTTTTATTAATTCAGTAGCACATTTGCATGTTATCAAGGCTTTGTCACCATTAATTACTGAGTTCCCAAATGTAGTCCATCAAAGTTAATCTAATGACAATTATTGCAAGGGAATCCTGATAGGATATGGTGATAGGAAAATAAGGAGAAAACCTTTGTCACTGGCTGACCATGCTGTAACAAAGAAGAGTGATCACCATGCATATAAGGAAACTAATTTATTCTCAACAAATTATTTTACAGATTAATACTAAGGTTTTGAGCAAAAACCACATATGTTTTTTCTCATTGCTCACCCATCTTAGCCACACATCAGAACTC
This sequence comes from Trachops cirrhosus, assembly GCA_028533065.1. Lineage (NCBI taxonomy): Eukaryota > Metazoa > Chordata > Mammalia > Chiroptera > Phyllostomidae > Trachops > Trachops cirrhosus. The sequence continues at coordinate 554 of JAPYXV010003434.1, forward strand.
ACCAATAATGAGACAAAATATACCCTAAGAGGGTAGCAAAGAGCTACATGCATTGGCTCTGGCTTGTAGAACTGGGGATTTACCAATCGCTGTACACAAGAATATCCAAAATCCGCATTTGTTCTCCAGCATTATTAATGTTTTGCTTTGTTTTGGTTTTTTTTGGTTTTGGTTTTGGTTTTGGTTTTTTTGCTGCTCTGGCTTATAGTCTAGTGAGAAGGTCCCAACTCAATAATAATTATAATACCTAACAACACTTCCTGTTTTAAGTGATAGAATTCAAACCCAAGCAATCTTGGTTTCAGATTCCATAAACCTATTACTCCTTACTGACCCAAGTGTCACTTTATAGGGAAAAAGAAAAAAATAAGAAATTTAATTATAATTCACAGGCCTATGACTATCCTAAACAAAAGGGATTGTCACATTATCCAGACAACCCTGAGGAAGTTCTGCATACATAGGAACTTAAAGTCCACTCTCAGAGTAAAATAAATGCCCCTGTTCTGGGCAAGTGTCTCTGCATGTGTTTCACTCAAGAAACTTGAAGGAAAGAATAACTGATCTAGGACAGAAATTTATTCCTTTTCCTCCTAGCCTAATGCCATCTTGATCTCATTCTTCTCATTTTCTAAATAGATCATGAGGTACAGAATCTGAAAGGGTACAGGCAAGGATCCGTCTACCTTGCTGCCTAGCCCAGGAGACAGTAGCATATGAAACAAAAGAAACACAGCCAAAGCAGCACCAGCTTAAAAATATTAGAACACTAAAGATTTGGACTTGTTTCGAAATTCCGAGAAGATTCTTTGCTGTGGGAGGAGTTGCAGAAGGCAGGACAGAACGTGCATGAGTCCAGTCACTAACATATTGAAATCCAGTCTTCAAAACTAACAGATGGCCTCAGCCAAAAGGCCATGAGTGTATTTTTGAAGTACTTATTGTGAGGAATTCTGACAAATAAAATGTTTTCTGAAATTCCTGAAATTTCAGGGGAACTTCAGGGGAGAATGGGAAGGGTTTACAGGAACAAATATAAAGGACATATGGACAAAAACTAGGGGGGTTGGAAATGGGAGGGAGGAGGGGAGGGATGGGTGGGTTGGCTGGAATGGAAGTAAAGGATAGAAACTGTACTTAAATAAAGATTAAAAAATAAATTAAAAAATAACACTCCACAATGTTAGAAAGCTCAAACTCAATTCATCAAGAAGATGTACAAACTTAAATGTGTATGTACCTAATTACGTAACATCAATAAACATGGAACAAAAACTAAGAAAACTAAAGGAACTAGACATATGCATAAGTGTAAAGATTTCAACACTTCTTTCTCTGTCATTGTTAGAATAAATAGACACAAAGTCAGCAAGTACATAAAAGATTTAAACAATACTATTCACTAACTGAATCTAATTGACAATTTATAGATAGAATACTTACCAAATAAGACAAATAACACATTCTTTTACAGTGTATTTCGACCATTAATGAAGGTAGATCATTTGTGTGTACATATATAATCTCAACAGATTTCAAAATGTTGATGCCTTACAGAGCATGTCCTCAGGCCACAACAGAATTAGAGATAAATAACAAAAAATAATCTGGAAAATCCTCAAATACGTGAAAATTAAACAATGCTTCCCTAAATAATCCATGAGTCAAAGAGCAAGCATATGACATTAGAAAATATTTTGAATTGAATGATAATGAAAAACTAATATCAAAAAATGTGATAAAGCTAAGGCAAAAATTAGTAGTTTTAAATAATTATATTAGAAAACATGGAAGATCTAAAATATGACCTAAGATGGTTAGAAAAAGAAAAGCAATTTAGATGCAAAGAAAGAGAAGACAAGAAATAATAAAGATGACTAAAATCAGTGCAGTAGAAAATGGAGAAACAGTAGAAAAACCTAATGAAACAAGTAAATGGTTATTTTTAAAGATCAATAAAATTAATAAACTTCTGGTTAAACTAATAAAGCAAGCAAAATAAAAGACACAAATTAACAATATCAGGAATCTAATATAATACCACTACAGATCCTGCAACTATTGATTTATGAGCAATTCTATGTAGCTTGATGAAATTAAGAAATTCTCTAAAAAAACACATATGACAAAAACTCAGAAAAGAAGAAGTAGGAAATCTAAGGAGTCTTATATCTATTAAAAATTGATTTGTTAGAACAACCCAGGACTAGGTGGTTTCATTTGTGAATTCTACTAAACCTGCAGAAGCTGTTTCACTTAAGAGTTCTGACATCTCTTTATTCATTTATTGAGGCCAAATTTATCCTAATAGTAAAACTAGATAATGACACTACAGTTTGACGTTGTAAAAATTTTTAACAAAATGCTAACAAATTGAATCCAGTAATATATAAAAACGATAATAAAAATGTTTTCTGAGTACTGACAACCTTATATGTGACAACCAGTGCTTTGAAAATTACTTGTTAAAAAGAAAGTTAAGGAAATTAGTGAAATAGTCCCTATCAGAGAGTGTCATGGCAGAAAGTGGAAAACAAGCAGAAAGGAGCTCCGTTTGGCCAGATTCAAATAAAGGCAGTGCTCAAGTTGTGGAAATCAAAGAATGTGATACATATTGATACACACAAAAATTTGAAAGAATGGGCCAAAAGAAGCCCTATGTTTCTACCTATTCTCTTTCTTGCAGGAAAGACTGGTATTTCTGTTTTGTTTTATTTAGACTTGGTATTTTCCAGCAAAGACTCTTCTGGTTTCTTTGTAAATGTGTGAGAACTTTTTTCAATCTCGACTGGTCACTGGGGAGCTCACACTTTATCTTTGTATATCTGGTTGCACAAATTGATACAATAGGAGATATTTTTCTTTTTGCCCAAAGTAAAACTCAGCTACTGAAGTTCACTCAGGAAATAATTGTATATGTAAATCAGAATTGTTGATGATATAAACAATGATTCAAGGCTTTAAAAAATCTTAGTTGAAATAGCACATGTTGTTTGAGATACACTTACCATGAATGAAATACAGAATTCCATCACTCTAGAAAATGTGGAATGGCATTAGCTAATATATCTTCAGTGTCATCATTCTTTACAGTTTAGATGACAGTGGAGATTGCTTGGCTCTTTGAGGTTTTGATTATATCATCCCCCAGAGATGTTTGGAAGTCCATTCTCACAATCACCCTTGATATTATTGAAGAACCCTCTTACCTGAACTTGCCTCTTGTGGATACTCTGTTATCTCTGTGCTGACCTACTGTAACCAGGCAGTATGGAGTATGGCTGCTTATTGACATATAAACACATACTACTAAGACTTATAAGGCAGTAAACAGATTTTTATTAACAGGAAACCCGATTTGGGAAGGCTGGAAGCATTCTGAGCCAACGTCATTTGCAAAGCACCTTAAACCAGCCAACTCCAGGAAGACTCAATTCCAAATTCAAACCCAGAAACCCATTATTGCTTATCTGTCTTTTTGGAGCTTAAGCTGGCCACACAAAGAGGTCCCCATCCTCTTTGGGTTTCAGAAACCCTCTGAAACCCTCTGTGGGTTTCAGAGTTGCCATGGTCTCACAGCAACTGTCTCTCAGGGTCTGGAGTGCACTGCTACATCACTTCAGATGGCAGTGCAAGGAGAGTTCCATTTACAAGGAACTTCCCAGCTCATGCCTCCATGTGCTGATTTCAGTCTTTGTGAGCTGCTTTCTGCGTGAGGGAAGGCAGCCCAGGACCCATGTGCCCTGCTGTACTGGGTCATAGAGCCCCAAAGACTGGAGTCCAGTGACTAATGCATCCCAGCTGGGACCCTGCCTCCAGGGAGCTGGCTTCCAACCACGTGGGGCTTAAACTCCAACCGTCCAAGTGTCTGCCACTCCTATGGACAGATCGGCAGTGACGGCAGGAGCTGCATTCACCAGGCTCACGCTGGAGAAACTTGCAGACAGAAAGTGGTCCTGTAACCATCAGCAGTGGAGCTGCCACAGCTTCCCTTCTGGGAAGGAAGCAGCCCTCCTGACCTGCACTAGAGACTTGGGTCGCTAGAGCGGCAACTGCCAACGCCTCCCATGTGGGGGAGGGGCTGGGGCAAATCAACTGACCATGCTTCCAGATCCGAATGCCCGAGGCTCCTCCCCTCCCCTCTTATTAGAATTTGCAGTGTGCAGGAATGGGCCCAGGGATTGCTCCCAGGTCATATGGTGCCCAAGGCCCAAGGCCTATGGCCAAGGAACCTTGCCCCTGGAGGGCTGGGAATGAGGAGACAATCCAAGTAAGCAGCGTTTCCGCATGCTTTTTTTTTTTAAAGTGCCTCCCCCCATCCCTTTCTCAGCCAGCACTCCTCACCCTGTTTGACTGGGCAACCTGCGCTGGTTCTGTAGCCAATGCTGTTCATGGGCCATCCCTGGAGTTCCAACCCCTCCCTCATTATGGGGTAATGGGGTTTCCCTTTACACTACCACGTATAAAACACAGCCCCTTTTCCTTTGCTTTCCCACGAACAATTCACGCAGTACTTTGTGGATGGAGTACTTTGGTAAAGATGGGAGGGCAAAAGAAGGGCTTATGGTGCAGGAATACAATCAACTTCAAATTGAGAATTAAACATCTTAATTGTTAATGTTACTGTCAGGGTGGGCGTGGTAGGACAAAATGGCAGCTGAACTAAAACCAGGTAAAGATCGCTGACCTCAGGCCAGAGAGCCAAAATAGTGAGCTTTGCCATGACAGCCAGAGCCTGAAGAGGACCACCAATGATATCATTTGAGCCAATTTGAGCCAATTGGTCCCATTGGCTCTAAGGAACCAATCCCCAGATCCCCTGAAGAAGACCCCCAGACTTGGTGTATAAAGCCCCGCCCTGCTCTTTGTTTGGGCACAACTTCCTTGGCTCTGCTCAGTGGACCAGAGGACCTCGCCCCGGTGCGCAAACCCCAATAAAGTCCTAGACTGCCTAATTTTGAGTCTGATTGGCATTTCTTCCTCAGCAGAGCCTAAGAAAACCTTACAGTTACCTTCCTGTTTCTCAGATTACACCCCAACTACTTTCTGGGCAGGCCAGGCCTCCAACCATGCTGTGGCTTCCTGCCCTTCTCTGACCACTTCCACCTCCATGCTTCTCCCCTCTCTACATTTCTGTCTACTGTGCTCCCTAAATTTGGGACTCTGTTTCTCTTACCCAGAAATTCAAATAAAATCATTCTTCACCTACTATGAAACCCTGGGTCTACTATTGCATGTCTTGAATGTTAACATTTCTACTAAAAGAAATAGCTTTCTAACCTCAATCTCACCCAACAGCAATATAGATTGGCTACTATTGAAAACAGGAAAGAATAGAGGGGTAGTAAAAACCAGGCTGGGGGAGAAAGTGATACTTTTATGCTTCATCTTCTTAACAAATGGATTTTGTTACATGCATATGTCTGAAAGTTTTTAATGTTTTATTTTATTTCTTTTGATTTTCCCCTACATTTGACATCCAATACCCTTCTGCTAATTTCTAACTAAGGAATACTTTGCTATAATTACCTGATTACCAGAGAAATTAATAAACCTTTTTACCTTGGTTCATAAATCAAAAATTTCTACAAATGGGAGGTTTTCAGATAAGAGGCAAAATCTCATTGCTTATTGTATGCTTGATGTCTAACAGTACTTCATGTTCATAAGCATAGAAAGTATTGACTTTCTTTGAGATGAACATTATGTTCTAATGGCCAAAAGTGATAAATATTGTATTGAATGAAAGTAAGACAAGTCCAATATTTCAAATGACTATAAATCTTTGTTTTGCCAAACAAAAATGCATTTCTATTTTATTACAAGAGAATGATTTGAAAGATGCAAACTACAAAAGAGACTGAATAATATTATGTCTGGTAAAACTTGGGCATTATTATACCCAACAGGGTTTATGGTTTAAGAAGTTGATATTAAAGAAACATGAGTAGGTGCCAGATTCAGTTCCTGAACCAAGAGGAGAAACTATCAAGGGACATCCACTGCAGCACCAGATTGAGATATTCTAGGGAGGTTGCTAAGGACAATAAGCAAGGATTATTTACTGAGAAAGCAAGTGTGTTTGGAACACAAGAAGCAGTAGCTGCTATTATTCAGTTTTCTATTGTGTGAATCCTTTTTCAACAATGCAAACTGAATGACATCCTATTACCTTTTACCTGAACCACTTAGAAAGCTAAATTTAACTAGTTAACCCCACAATTTCCATCCCTACTCTTATACACCTTTGGCATTATTAAAGAAAATTCTATAAGAATATGCACTAGCACCTTTTCGAACCAATTATTTCTCATTTCAATTGGTGCCAATTCAGGGCCATTGGAGTGCTTAGTCAACTTCATCTATAATTTCCTTTAGAGGCCTTTTCAAAATACATAATTAATTTTGCAGAAGGATGGCCATATCACTAACTTAAACTTTTATGAAAAAATGGTAAAATATAAAATATATCAGAGTGCTACCAGAAAATAACAGGCTCACTCTCCTTAGTCCCAATACAAAAAATAATCCATGGGAAGAGCTCTGGCTTGGATCACACACCCATCTTTGATGACAGAAACACTAAATACTATAGGACCAGCAGATTCCACCAGAACAAAAATTTTCAAGTAAAAATGAGAAATAATTCTCCCCACAAAATACCATTTTATTCTCAGGGGAAAAAAAAGATTTTTTTCCATAAGCACATGCTGCAAGTTTGGGGTATATAACTAATAAACCTCTTGAACTATCTTTGAGTTTAGAACTGATTGGGAGATAAATGCAAGCATCTAACAGAGATTAAATTTCCTGTGTTATTGGTAATGCTAAATTGGAAGGAACAGCTCAGATCTATAGCCAACATCTCACTATCTTATACTTGACCCCATGCCTAGATCTTGTGATTGCATACCCAATGGAGATTTTGAATCTTTGAAACAGATACACTTGCCAAAATAGCTGCCTCCCACCAACAAACCTGACAGTAAGAACAGAGATAAATGTTTTATAAAATGATGTAATTATTGCATGAAGAAGTAAAGAGAGATATTTACAAATAAATATAACCCATTCAACAAACATAAAATGACTATCTTCTATGTACAAGGCACTGTACCCAGTGCTTGGCAAACATCAATGAACCAAGCAGGACACATGGAGGGGGCTGGGGAAGGGGGAGAGCATATAGAGCCAGGGATTACCAGGGAGCACAGAACAAAGAAATAGAGTAAAATGAACTTGTTAAAAATCAAATAATGAGTTTATAAGTTAACAGAATAAAATAACTAATATATCCTGGGTAAAGAAAAGGAGAATTTGACATCTATCTAACCATGAGGAAACAGAAAATTTCAATAAAGGGAAGAATTAAAAAAGAAGTATAAGAATTTTTGTGCTGAGCATTCTGAGTTAGAGTTCAACTGAGAAGCAGAACCAGTAGGAAATAAATATTTATTGAAAGGGTCTGGATTCTTCACTTATGGGAGCTGGGTAGGCAAGTCCAAAATCCATGGGACAAGCTGTCAGGAAGAACACAGGCTGTAGCTGCAGTCCAGAGGCAGAATTTCTTAGGGAAACTTCAGTTTTAACTGATTGAATCAGGCACACCAGATTATCTAGGATAATGTCCCTTACTTAGGGACAACTAGTTATGGACTTTACAGCTAGAAAATGCCTTCGTACCAACACCTAGATTAATCTTTGATTGAATAATTGGGATGAGGGACTAGCCAAGATGACATATAAAACTGACCATCACAGGTATGAAGTTTACAAAAGAGGACCCTGTTGAATCAATGACTGTGAGAGTGAGATAATTTAATGAATGAAACAGGCAAAGCCCACTCCCGAACAAAGTGAAATGGCTGCCTTTAGTATCTGTCTACTGTGTCACACAGAAATATACCTGACACCTGTAATGAGTTTGAAGTTATTATGGAGCAAGAACCATAAAATCCATAAATTTATCATTCACATTATATAAACCACAGCAGTTAGAGGCAAATAGCAGTTTTTTCTATATAAGCAGTACCCTCTACTCACTGTTCTGACTTCAGACCTTGGGTTCTTGCCTCTTTTCTTTTGCCATCCATGCTCTTCCTTCCCCTAAGAATGACCTTACCAGCTCTTTACTCAGCACATTTCCTAGTCTACTACCACTTAACCTATGTTAATTCTTGCTTAACTTATCACTTCCTTATTTTTATAGTATTCCTTGTGTGCATCTTGCCTCCTCTACTAAACTGTAACCTCTCTGAAGACAAGTACTAATTCTTATTCAAGAATATACTGCACATAGCAGAGAGCCAAAATAAGTTTGGTAAACAAATAATGAGTGAGTGACTACAAAAATTACTATAAGTGATACATTTTAAACAATGATGAAGATTTCATTTCAAAAACTCAAAAAACTTCTAAATAATCAATAGTCTTCTGCCAACTCAAGTTACATTTTAACTGTCTTTAGAGACAACCTCTGGCCAACATGGAGGCATAGGTGGACATACTATGCCTCCTCAAATAACCAAAAGAAGGACAACAACAAATGTAAAAACAAAAAAACAACCAGAACTGACAGAAAATTGAACTGTATGGTAGTCTTAAAACCAAGGAGTTAAAGAAACAGCATTCATCCAGACCAGTAGGAAAAGCAGAGACAAGCAGCCAGGTGGAGAGGACTCATGGCAAGGCTGCAGCCAGAGGACAAGGGTGGGCAAGGAGACCACCTGTGGGGCCGGCAGTCCCACATTTGCGTGCAGATAAACCAGGAGGAATGACTGGGGAGTTAGACAGACCTCACAACACAGGGTTCCAGTACAGGGAAATAAAGTTTGAAAACCTCTGACTGAAAAAACCCTGTGAGGGTTGCAGTGGTGGGAGAAACTCCCAGTCTCACAGGAGACTTCATTGGAGAAACTCACAGGGTCCTAGAACATAAAAAAACCACCCACATGGGAATGAGTACCAGCAGGGACTGATTTGATTGTAGGTAGTGGCTGAAGCGACTGAAAGCCAGCAGAGAGTTCAACAGCTGCATTGTTCCTTCTTAGACCCTTCTCCCATATGTAGCACCACAATAAATTGTTGTGAGTTGACCTTCCCTGGTGAATGCCTAAGGCTCCACCCCTAATATGTAACAGGCACACCAAGACAAAAAAAAGGCCCAAATGAAAGAAGAGATCAAAGCTCCAGAAAAAATACAACTAAGGACTGAAGAGCTAGCCAACCTATCATATGCACAGTTCAAAACACTGATAATATGGATATTCACAGAATTGGTTGAGTATGGTCACAAACTAGAGGGAAAACTAAAGACTATGAAAAGTGAAATAAAGGAAAATGTATAGGGAACCAACAGTAATGGGAAGGAAACCCGGACTCACATCACCAACTTGGAACAGAAACAAGAAAGAAACTTTCAACCAGAACAGAAGGAAGAAATAAGAATTCCACAAAATGAGGAGAGGTTTAGGAAACTCTAGGACAACTTTAAATGTTCCAAAATCCAAATCATAAGGGTACCAGAAGCAGAACAGAAAGACCAAGAAATTGGGAACTTATTTGAACAAATAATGAAGAACTTCCCCCAATCTGGCAGAGGAAATAGACTTCCAGGAAGTCCAGGAAGCTCAGAATCCCAAAGAAGTTGGACCCAAGGAGGAACACACCAAGACACATCACAATTACACTACCCAAGATTAAGATAAGGACAGAACCTTGAAAGCAGCAAGAGAAAAGGAGAGAGTTACCTACAAAGGAGTTCCCATTAGACTATCAGCTGATTTCTCAAAAGAAACCTTACAGGCAAGAAGGGACTGTAATTAAGTATTTCAACTCATGAAAGACGAGGACCTCCATTCAAGATTACTCTGTCCAGCAAAATATCATTTAGAATGGAAGGTTAGATAAAGTGCTTCCCAAATAAGGTCAAGTTAAAGGAGTTCATCATCACCAAGCCCTTATTTATGAAATGTTAAAGGGACTTATCTAAGAAAAAGAACAAAAGTATGAACAGTAAAATGGCAACAAACTCACAACTATCAACAACTGAACCTCACCCCCCCCAAAAAAAAACTAAGCAAACAACTAAAACAGGAACAGAATCACAGAAATGGAGATCACATGGAGGGTTATCAGCAGTGGAGGTAGAGGAGGGAAAGGGGGAGAAATATACAGGGAATAAGTAGTATAGATGGTAGGAAGAAAATAGACAGGGGGAGGTTAAGAATAGTATAGGAGATATAGAAGCCAAAGAATTTATATATGACCCATAGAAATGAAATAAAGGGGTGAGAATGTAGGGGGGAGGAGAGTTGCAGGGCAGTGGAAAATAAATGGGGGGAAATGGGACAACTATAATAGCATAATCAATAAAATATATTAAAAAATAAATAATTTAAAAACCTGTCCTTAGGTTTTCAAAATGCCTTGTATTCTTATGCAATATTAATGTTCTAATTGAATTATACAATTAATGTTTGACCAACTTAAAAGAAAAGGGTGAAGAAGCTGCATCCAGAAACAGAATACGTCAATCCTCCTTCAGAATGAACGGACACCAGAAATTGGATGTTTATGACCAAAAAAATGCAAAATTTCATGCAGCACTTCTCCAAGATCGTCAGGGTGCTGACTGAGGATGACATGGGGCACCCAGAAAAAGGAGATGCTATTGCCCATCTCAAGGAGTTCCTGGGGTACAACATCATTGGAAGCAAGTACCAGCAGGGCATGACTGGTGGAACCTAGAAAGCTGGATGTCGACACTCTGTAGCAGGCCAAACTGTGGGCTGGAGTGTGGAACTGCTCCAGGCTTTCTTCCAGGTGTCAGATTACATTATGATTCATCCCTCACCTAAGGGGGGCAGATCTGCTGGTATAACCTTAAACATAAATGGATTAAATACTCCAATCAAAAGACAAAGAACAGCTGAATGGATAAGAAAGCATGACCCACACCTATGCTGCCTACAGGACACCAACCTCAGGACAAAAGACTTACACAAACTGAAAGTGAAGGGCTGGAAACAAATATTCCAAGCAAACAGACAGGAAAAAAAAGCCAGGGTAGCAATCCTCATACCAGAAAAAATAGACTTCAAAAAAAGAACCATAAAGAGAGACCAGAAGGCCACTTCATAATACTCAAGGGAAGAATCCACCAAGAAGACATAAACATTGTAAATATATATGCACCCAACACAGGAACACCCAAATACATAAAAGAAAATCTTGGAGGACTTCAGGAAAGATATAAACAGCAACACAATTATAGTAGGGGTTTTTAACACCCCACTGTCAAAAATGGACAGATCTTCCAAACAAAATGTCAACAAAAATATTGTGGCATTGAACAATGCCATGGATGAAATGGACTAAACTGATATATACAGAGCCCTTCATCCCAAAGAAGCTAAATACACATTCTTTTCAAATGCACATGGAACATTTTCAAAGATAGACCACATGATAGGACACAAAACAAGCCACAACATATTCAAGAAAATTGAAATCATATCAAGCATTTTCTCTGACCAAAAGAGACTGAAACTAGACACCAACCTCAGGGAAAAACTCTAAAACACTCAAACTCATGGAGATTGAATCACGTGCTATTAAACAATGAATGGGTCAAGAATGAAGTTAGGGAAGAAATCAAAAAGTTTCTGGAAACAAAAGAAAATGAACTCACAACAACCCAAA
>JAPYXV010003435.1:0-12254 GCA_028533065.1 Trachops cirrhosus
GCTACAATTTTGATTTCTCATTTTCATGTAAGCTGCAATGTCCTCTTTAGTATGGTTAGGTTTTTCTGTCTTTTGAAACGGGAGGCGGCGTGTGCTCCCTCCTACCACGTCGCCATCTTCTCTCCCCCAGAAATCTAGATTCTTGACAACATCTCGATTTTCTTCTAAAGTGGAGATGAACAGTAAAGGGTGGGTAGAGCCAGCACTGCTTTCTCGATGGCCTGTGCACCTCGTCCGTCCTAAGTTGCATTACTTTTTAAGCCATGGATACTCTCTCTGTTTTCAATGACATTGTTGAATTCGGCAGTCTCTGACCCTTTTCCTTTGGCCTGACATTTTCTAAATCACAATAGATTATGAAGCAAGGCTATGAAACAAGTCCCATTGTCTACAGTGACAGACCAGTGGATAAATGCCATGGTAGATCTTTGGATAACTGAGGAAAGGTGAGAGAGGGTGTATGGAGAGGCTACATAAAAGCATTGAACACAAAGCAGAGTCCTATAAGACAAAAGAAACTAAAAAAAATTCCATCTAGATTTTCCCCTTCTGCCAGTTTCTGCTCCCCCTCAGTATTCTGGGATATTTCAGAGTCAGGATAGGCTAGGCCATGCTGCAGTAACAAGTTTATACTGAAATCTCAATGGCCCAACCAAAGTTTATTTTTTACTGATAGAATTATACTGGACAACTGTCCCCCATGTGATGACTGACCAATTCATGCTTTTTCTGTTCTATAAATCTACTATCCTTACATAAGTCTTCCCACATCACACTGTAGCAGAGAAAGAGAGAATGGAACACTCACACCTGCTTTTACCTATACAGAACTTGTATTTAGGCCATTAGCCACAACTAGTGTCCTGGCTCCAACTAAATCAAGGGAGGTGAGGTAAATCCCCCATGATCTAGAAAGAAAAGAAGACCAGATATTAGCGAGCCCTGACCTGGAAAGGATCCAGCTGCTATCAGGACTGAGAGCCTTTCGAGTGTCCTAAAGTCCTACTTTACTCTCTGTGACACTGGGACATCTGCTGAGATAAGCAAAGCTTCAGCCAGATACTTGGGCACTCTGTGTAGTCAATGCTCAACATCTGAGGATTTCTAGAAACTTTTAAGCCTGGAGTCATGTCTACACAGTTTAAGGAGAGGAAGTTTGATTCACTTGAGTTATTGAATCAATGTGGTCAAGCACTCTGGGTTTTAGGAAGCCAAAGCCTTGTTCTTCATCTCCCAGATCTGTGGCCTAAAGTTTCTGCCACAGTCATTATTAAAACCCACTTCCCTGTGTTCTGTAAGAAAGTTCTTCTAAAAGGGGAAATGGTCTATATTTGTTCTCTTATATGATCTATTTTACATAATCCTGATTATTTCAGAGCCTGGATTCTTGTTTCCTTCAGAATATTACAAGTTCCTTGGGTAGAAGAATAAAGTTGTTGGTTTTTCTATGCCTAACATTCTAAACTAAGCAAATGCAGAGGATTGCTGTTTATTGACTTGTACATGTATGACCAGAGAACTACAGGGACACTGATTAGTAACCAGGGCAATTATGTCCTGGGTGCCAGTCAAGGATGCTGGTCAGAGCCATTAGAAGGGTGCTGTATACACAGGCAGATCCATAATAGGCTCTGAACTTCCCCTGACCATCTGCCTTCACTATTAATTTGTTCCAAAAAATATTTGAGCCATCATGAAGAAACACAGACAACTTAACAAGATTTAAAAATTAACAGGATGAGGAAATCAGACTATTATTCTAAAAGGAACCCCAGTCAGCATCATTAGAATTGTTAACATTGTATTTGTGGCAGAGCAGTTGGGATGGAACCTAGTTCTTGGTGCTGCTGGCAGCCTTTGCTTAGGGTGCAAATAGAATGTTTGACAGGTGGTACTTGGTGCCTCTGAGGAAATAGTAGGCCATATGTATAGGACATGTGATAGGTATGATACCACATGTATCAGGCATGGAAACTGTAGCAGTTCTCAGAACATGGAAAAGCCTGTGTTTTTCTGGATGGATGTAGATTAAAACATAGTTGTTCAGTCACCAAATTCCATTGTTCATCACAACAGAGTGGGATTTGGAGCTAGAATGCCAGTTGTGCCACTAAATTATTCTGTGACCTTGGTAAATTATACTACCTCTCTGAACTTTAGCTTTTCATCTGTAAAATGAGGATGAGGACTGCTATCTTGCAAGATTTCGTAAAGAATTGGAATCCATCTCTTGGTGATGTACCTGGCTAATTTCTCTCATCACTCTTAAAATTACAAGATTGTAGCCATGCATTCCCCACAAGACTATTCTTTCCCAGGGGGAAGAGTCAAGTCATTTCCCCACCTTGGCCTAAGAATTCCCCAAAGAAGATGCTTACCTTTTAAGAGCCCCCACCAAATGGGTATTTATTGTTATTCTTATCATTGTTGCAATTACCATATTTCTACCTGAGGGAAAGTCCTGGAAAGTGCTGAATAGGAATTCTACAGGTCCTGTAACACCATTTAAGCACTCATCGAGACCCACCTGGTGACATTTGTTGCTTCTGTCCATGACTGCCTTCCTCCCTGGCTGGATTAGAAGTTTGGTAAGGCCAGGGACTGTGTCTGATGTGTTCCCACATCTCTCTCAGGAGATGCTGAATTAGTGCATGTAGAATGATAGCTGAGGCATGTGGCACCCAAAGGTGAAGAAGTCTTCACTCTACCTTCCAGATCTTCAGGAGATATTCTGTTTTCAGGTTATTTAGAAATAGTGGAGGACTTCTGGTGAAGATGGAGGCATAGGTAGATACACTTTGCCTTCTTGCACAACCTAAAGAAGGACAACAAAAAATTTAAAAACAAAAAATAACCAGAACTGCCAGAAAATCAAACTGTATGGAAGTTCGACTACCAAGTAGTTAAAGAAGAAATATTCATTCAGACTGGTAGGAGGAGCAGAGATGTGCAGCCAGGGTGGAGAGGAAGTGCAGCAAACCAGTAGCTGGAGGACCATGTGGGGAGGCTGTGGTTGCAAGACCAGGGTTGGCAAGGTGGTGGCTGGCAGACCAGGCAGTCCCACATTTAAGTGTGGATGAACCAGGAGAGACAATTGGGGACTGAGACAGACCATGCAACCCAGAATTCCAGCAGGGGAAATAAAGCCTCAAAACCTTTGGCTATAAAAACCAGTGGGGGATGTGGTGGCAGGAGAAACTCCCAGCCTCACAGGAGAGTTTGTTGGAGAGACCCACAGGGTCGTAGAATGTATACAAACCCACCCACATGGGAGTCAGCACCAGAAGGGCCCAATTTGCTTGTGGGTAGTGGAAGAAGTGACTGAAAGCTAGCTGAGAACCCAGAAAGTGTCATTGTTCTCTTTCTGACCCCTCCTCCACAAACAGCACCACAATACAGTGACCTGGGTTGCCCCACACTGGTGAATACCCAAGGCTCTACCCCTTACAATGTAACAGGCATGCTGAGACAAAGAAATATGGCCCAAATGAAAGAACAGATCAAAGCTCCAAACATAGAACTAAACAATGAAGAAATAGCCAACCTATCAGATGCAGAGTTCAAAACACTGATAATCAGGATGCTAACAGAAATGGTTCAGTATGGTCACAAAATAGAGGAAAAAGTGAAGGCTATGCAAAGTGAAATAAAGCAAAATATACAAGGAACCAACAGTGAAGGGAAGGAAACTGGGACTCAGATCAATGATTTGGAGTAGAAGGAAGATTAAACATTCAACCAGAACAGGATAAAGAAACAAGAATTCAAAAAAAATGAGGAGAGGCTTAAGAACCTCTGAGACAACTTTAAATGTTCCAACATCTGAATTATAAGGGTGCCAAAAGGAGAAAAGGAAGAGCAAGAAATTGAAAACCTATTTGAAAATGATTAAAGAAAAATTCCCCACACCCTGGCTGGTGTGGCTCAGTGGACTGAGTGCCCACCTGTGAATCAAAGGGTCACTGGTTTGATTCCCAGTCAGGGCATATGCCTGGGTTTCAGGCCAGGTCCCCAGTAGGGGGCACATCAGAGACAATTATGCATTGATGTAAGAAAGAAAGAAAGAAAGAAAGAAAGAAAGAAAGAAAGAAAGAAAGAAAGAAAGAAAGAAAGAAAGAAAGAAAGAAAGAAAGAAAGAAAGGAAGGAAGGAAGGAAGGAAGGAAGGAAGGAAGGAAGGAAGGAAGGAAGGAAGGAAGGAAGGAAGGAAGAAAAAACAAAAGAAAAAGAAAACTTCCCCAATCTGGCAAAGGAAATAGACTTCCAGGAAGTCCAGGAAGCTCAGAGAGCCCCAAAGAAGTTGGATCCAAGGAAGCCACACCAAGGCACATCATAATTACATTACCCAAGATAAAAGAGGAGAGAATCTTAAAAGCAGCAACAGAAAAGGAGACAGTTTCCTACAAAGGAGTTCCCATAACACTACCAGCTGATTTCTCAAAAGAAACATTGCAGGCAAGAAGGGGCTGGAAAGAAGTATTTGAAGTTATGAAAGGCAAGGACCTACATCCAAGATTACTCTACCCAGCAAAGCTATCATTTCAAATGGAAGGGCAGGTAAAGCACTCCCCAAATAAGGTGAAGTTAAAGGAATTCATCATCACCAAGACCTTATCATATGAAATATTAAAGGGACTTATCTAAGAAAGAGGAGATGATCAAAAATATGAATAATAAAATGACAACAAACTCACAACTATCAACAGCTGAACCTAAAAAATACAAAAACAAAAACAAACAAATGAAACAACTGGAACAAGAACAGAATTACAGAAATGGAGATAACATGGAGAGCTATCAGCAGGAAGGGGTGGGGAAGAATGGTGTAAAAGATACAGAGAATAAGAAGCACAAATGGTAGGTACAAAATAAACAGGTGGAGGTTAAGAATAGTATGGGAAATGGGGAAGCAGAAGAACTTATATGGGCAGCCCATGGACATGAACTAAAGTGGGGGAATGCTGGTGAGAGGGTCAGTGCAGGGTGAAGAATAATAAAGAGGAAAAAAATGAGACAAGTGTAATAGTATAATCAATAAAATATATTAAAAAAAGAAATAGTGAACATACAATTTATACCAAAACTGTGATACTTTTAAGAGTAAAGGGGGATGCTATTAATAATCACCCTGGAACAACAGGCATAAACCAGGACTGTCCTTTATACAAAGCTGGTGAGGTCTACTTCTGGAGCCACCTCTTCTGCCATGGCTCAGCTCCCATTCAGTGTGCTAATGTCTGGCAGAGGTGGTCAGTGGGCAGAGGGACAGGACTCAGTGAGGTCATCATCAAGGCTGACAGACACAATCAGAAAGCCCCCAGACCGAGCACCGGCCAGGGAAGACATATTCCTTGCCTTTACAGAGCCCATAATCTGATAGAAGGACGATGACCTCGAGCTTAGTGAGTGCCTTGTCTAATGGAGACAACACTGACCCATCCCTTAGGAGCTCACATCTACTCTGAACCTGCCAAGATGCTACCAGACCCTCAATCCTGTAAGCCCGTTACCCAAGTACCACTGAAATATTCCTTATGCCTCTTAAGCAGCCATTGCAAATACAACTTACACAATTTTACTTTTGTGTGTGTGTGGTATCTCTTACAGTATGATTAGCTGCTATCCCTGAGCACCACACTGGTATCCACTGACATTGGTTGGCCCCTCAAAGTGCTGGCACCCTATGTCACTGTGCTCAGAGATGACACAGCCTTCAGAATCAAGATTCTCCCCTCTTGGGTTTCATTCTAAGTTCAAGCATTTCCTAGTGCCCAGGTCTTGTCTCCTGGTGCTTCCATAGCTCACTGGGGTCTCCTGGGTGACCCCCACACTGAGATCTGTGAGGGCTGAGAACTGCCTTCAGGTTTACCTACATTTTAGGTTGCCCCTCTCCTGTGACTCCTAAGCCAGGTGGGACATGACATTATATTGAAGGTTTGTCATCTCCATAGAAGTGTCTTCAAAAAGCAACAGAAGTGTCCCAAGATAATCTGATTCCTCTCATCCTATCTCTGTGCACCCTGAAAGAAGAGCCAGACTTACCTCTCTGAACACTTGCCCTACCCAACTGCCCTCTCCTCCCAGCAACTCTTCTGGCACTAGGAGGGTATCACCTCTGTCATTCCTCTTAGGCTGATATTGCCCCTTACTCTGTGGCTTATCCTCCAAAGTTTGGTTCTTGAAATGTGAAAATTCAGGTTTGGGAGTTCTGAGAAGTTCCTTTTCTATTTCAGGAAATACTGAATTTTCAAGATTACCTATGGCTTCACTCTGAACCTCATAAGGTCTGGAAATCAAAGCTAAAAAGTGACTTCTTCTCTAGGCCATGTATCAGCCTTTCCTACCCTGAGGGAGTGCAAGCACCTCTCACAAGCTTGTGCCTCTAGGTTTCACTTTAATAGTCCAGGGGCTGAGAAGGAAAAAAGAATATATATAGAATGGAAATACATTGGGAGAGATTTTAAGTTATTGTGCTACAATAGGGCTCCATTGTATGATGGATCATAATTTATTTAACTGGCTTTCTTTTGAGGGACATTTATATTTTTTCAATCTATTTTTTCACACATACTACTTTCATGAATATTTTTGTTGTAAACTTTGAGAAGGAACTTATCTACCAAGATGGACTCCCTTTGGCTAACTAGGCTAAATTCAAAACTACAGTCTAGAGGCCTTTTGCTGACAGAGCCTGTCACACACTGAATTCCAGGAAGAAGCACAGACTGAACTTTCAAGCTTCTGCACTATACCTTGCCTATTTATACCATCTGAGTCACTCAGTGCAGGGAAGTTCCTTGTTCCATCATCATCCTACTACCACTTAACCAATAGACTGTGACCTGCCCTGACCAATCAGAGCTGCACAAATTATACCCCTCATTTACATCTACATCAGCCAATCTAAACTGATCAAACTTGAAGTCCTCATTTGCACCAACAGACCTAAATGGCAACCTGGGTGGCAACTTTCTCCATAAAAGACATGCTCTCCTTTGTTTTGGGGGGGCATGCTTTTGATTTTCACTGGAGTCTTTATCTCTGGTTTGTTTGAATAAAGTCTCTCCTTTTTAAAAAATACCTTTCAGTGAGTTTTTGTTGACATTGTACACATGAACAAGAATAACTAAAATAAATGTTTAGAAGTGGAATTATCAAGTCAAAAGATAGCTATTTTCATAGATTTGCCAAATTGCTCCTCATCAATTTTGCAGGAGTGCCTGTTCTCTTGACACTTTTGACATAATGCTTTGTCAAACTTATTAGTATTTTCCAATTGGCATAATAAATAGAAATATGATTTGCATTATCATTTCTTTATGACTCATTTTCTACCCTACGATCTGCTTATTCATATGCTTGTCCATTCTTCTATTATCATTTTTTATTTATTTGTAGACTTTATATATTTAGGAAATTAGCCTTTTGAGAAATATTTTAAATATTTTTCTTGGCTTAACTTTTTAAAATAAAAATATTTTTCAGTATTTTCTCCCCACATAACTAATTGTAACTTTTACAGGGTCAAACTCACAGCTCCTGTGTTTTGATTTGCTTGGAAAGTTCTTCCCTGCTCCAAAAATGTTAAAAATATACTAAAACAGATCACTTTTCCTCTTGGTACTGTCAGTTTTTTATCTTTTACACTTATTTCTCTGATTCATCAGCATTTAATTTTTTAGGTAATACATTTCTAGCCAGTTGTCTGAACATAATTTATCTAATGGCACATCATTTCTTTTCTGACATGAAATATACTTCTTTTGTATCCTAATTTCAATGTATATTTCAATATTTGTTGGCTCTCTCTTCTCTTCTATTGTTATTGCCTAGTCATAGATAGACAAGAATAAACTCAATTACTGTGCCTTTATAATACTTTGTGACATCAGGTAAGATTAATCTTCCCTCATAACTCTTAATTTTTATTTTTCTGGCTGTACTTTCATGCTTATTTTCCACATAAACTTTGGAAAGAACTTGTCTAATTCTCTGCTCTCAACATAATCCTATTAGTATTTTTATTGAAGTTGCATTAGATTTATAGATCTGTTTAGGGACAATTGGCAATATTATAACATTGAATCTTCTTCTCCAGGACATTTATTCAAGTCTCTGAAAAATGTACTGCAATAGAATTTCAAAATGTTCTTCACCTACAGCCTGAACATTCTTACTTTACATTCATTCTTAGGTATTTTATCCATTCATTTACAAAATGTATATTTTCTTATATTATATTTATTATATTTCCTATTGATGGTTGTTTATATAAGCCATGGTTGCATGCTAATTAAGATGGCTATGAGCCACCTTATAGGATTTTTTTAATGCTTTTATTTCATTTGGAGTTTTTGAGTTTTCTAGGTATATAATCATAAATCTGAAAATAATAGTCATTTCTATGGAAACTACTTTAGATATAAGGCATCACTAAAACTGTCTTTTTCCCTGCCCCCAAACCCACCTATAATGGGCATTGAGGCTGGTTCCTCAGCCTCCATTTTCCTTTCTCTTAGGAGCTACCTCAATTTATACTTCACTGTCTCTACTTGCCTACACAGCTCATGTTCTTTTGGCAAAGCTGTTGTCCCTGACCAATGGTAGTGAGGCATGTGGCTAATAACTAGAATAATCTCATTTCATTCCCACCTTTGGCTACAGCTATACACTCAGAGTTAGACAGTTTGGGATGTGATGAGGGCTCCAGCCATGAGCCTTCTCTCTCTTTGAGCTGTGTGAGGAGGTGGAGGCAACCTTCACGGTACTCCATGAAAGACCCAAATCAGCATACAGCTGACAGCAGAGAAGCTGAGCCTTGGTGGCATCATCAAGCTGCTAAACTAAATCAACTCTGTAGCCCACCTCATCTTGAACTTGCAGTTGATGAACCAGTGATTCCTCTTATTTTTAAGGCAATTTAAAATAGGTATTCTGATACTTACAACTGAACACATTATAGTTTACACACCACTATCAATAATTTTAACGGTTTATGTATTTGATAAAAGACTTGTAGTAATAAAATACAAAGAATTCTCAAAACTAAACAATAACAAACCTCTCAATTAAAAAAATGTGCAAAGTTTGAACAAACCCTTTATCAAAGAAGATATTTAAATAGCATATAAACACATAAAAAGATACTCAATAATAGTAGTCATTAGAGAGATATTAACTTAAATAGCAATGAAATATCATTGTATACCAATAACAGGACAGCATGGGATCTGGTCAGTTGTCACTGTGCATACACATAACACAAAGGTCTGTGTGGAAGGAAATAGGTTTTTGTTAACAGGGTTACCATTTGAGGGTGCTGGAGCATTCTTCCTCTGAACTCTTCTTTTCCACGAGGCACAGAACATCCTTTGCTCCCAAAAAATTGCAAACCAAAGCCATACCCACAAGTTTCCCATTATTGCTCATCTGTCCTTTTGGAGCTTAAGCCAGCCATGCAAACAGGTTGCCATCCTCTCTGGGGTGTGCACTTGTGGGTTTTAGAGTCACCATCATCTCACTGCAGCTCTTTTTCTCAGGGGCTGTGATGCACTGCCAGATCACTCCAGATGGTTGTGCAACAGAAGCTCCATTTTCAAGGAACTTCCAAGCTCATGCTTCTGTGTGCTGCTTAGAGTTTCTATGTGCTACTCTCAGGGTGAAAGGGGGAAGCTGTCCAGGACCTATGTGCTGTGCTACACTGGGTGGTAAGGTCCCAAAGTTTGGAGTCTGGTCAGGCATGCATCCCAGCATGGAACACTGCCTATGGGGAGCTGGCTTCTAGTGATGCAGGGCCAAAGCCCCAGAGGAGCCTGGCATTTGCTGCTCCACCACTGTGAGGTAAAGCAAGAGCCCAAGAAGCCAAGAAATCAGAGACCTATAGCCAAGCACACAAGCTTCTGCCAACCTTCTATTTAAAAGTCCTTTCCCAGAATCCCATGTGTGAGGGGGTGTCAGGTTTTTCCCAAGGTGCATCAGTGTCTGCCATTTTTGTTAGCTACCCACTGTCTTTGACCCTCTTCTTGCTGCCATTTTGTGTAAAAGGGCAGAAGTTTTCCAGCTGTGAACTGGCTCACAGTGTCTGCTTGCCTGGGGAAGGACATCCCACCGGACAGCTCAGTCAATGGCTGTATGAATCCCCCCTCCACCTTTGGCTATGTCATGAGCAGCTCAGCTGTCTGCTTGTTCAAACAACCTTGTGGCCTTTTTTTATAGTTTGGTTCCAGGGTGTAAGAAGGCTGTCTTGGTTTCAGTTGTGATTTTGATTCAGATGGACTCCAGTACTTCCTACAACCAGTGCTCTCTGCAAATCCCTCCCTTATAGGGGGACAAGCTGGTGTCTCCCCTGCCTCCCAGCTACTTCTGTCCATACCTACCCTGTTACATACCTATTTGAGTGACTAGAATTAATGAGTGACCATAACAAGTATGTATTAGGGTTCTCCAGAGAAACAGGATATATATATATATATATAAGGAATTGGCTCACATGGTTAGGGAGGCTGGGAAGTCCCACAATCTGCCAGTCTGTGTGTTGGAGAACCAGAAAAGTTGCTGGTATAATTCAGTCCAGTTACAAAGGTGTGGGAACTAGGAGCTCCAATATCTCAGGGCAGGAGAAAATGGATGTCCCAGCTCAAGTAAAGAGTGTGAATTTCCCCTTCCTCCACCTTTGTGCTCTATTTGACCCTCCATGAATTGAATGATGCTTACTCACATAGGTGAAGGCAGACTTTTTTTATACAGTCTACTGAATCAAATGTTAATCTCTTTTGAAAACATCCTCATAGACACCCAGATATATGGGCATCCCTTAATCCAGTCAGATTGACACAAAATTAACCATCCCTATTGGTAATGACATGAAGGAACTGAAACTCTCATATACTGCTGATGACAATATAAAATGGTACAGAAAATAGTTTGGGACCTCCGGTCAAGATGGAGGCATAGGTAGATGCCCTGTGCCTCCTTGCACAACCAAGATAGGGACAACAACAATATAGAAACAAAATAACAACCAGAACTGACAGAAAACTGAAGTGTATGGAAGTTGGACACCCAAGGATTTAAAAATAGACAAGTTCAGCTAGACTGGTAGGAGGGGTGGAGTCGGGTCAGGGGAGGGACAAGGAGCAGAGAGCTGAGCAGCCGGGGTGGCGCACAAGTCTGTAGCAGGCAGACCCTGGGCACGCAAGCTGCGGTGGCTGATGGGCCCCGGCCAGGGGGTGGCAAACGCAGACCCAGCGAGGCGGCCATTGTGAAGCAGGGCACTGCACGCAACTGAGGGTCCCAGCACTGGGAAATAGAGCTTTGGGGCACTGACTGAAAAGGAAGGTCCCTCAGGGTGCACAGACCCACCCACATGGGAATTGGTGCCAGAGGGGCCCAGTTGGCTCGCAGAAAGCGGCGGAAGGGTATGAGGTCCTACAGAGAGCAGAGCAAGCGCCATTGCTCCTTCTTGGACCCCACCCCCACATACAGCATCACAACCCAGTGACTGGGGTGCCCAGCCCTGGTGAACTCCTAAGGCCCCGCCCTTCACTACAGGAGCTCGACAAGACCAAACAACAACAACAAAAACATCAAAAAGATGGCTCAAAGAGAAGAAGAATTGAATTGCCAGAACCCATCCTTTTAAGTGACCAAGAGATAGCCAACCTATCAGAGATGCACAGTTTAAAGCACTGGTGATCAGGATACTCACAGAATTGGTTGATTTTGGTCACAAATTAGATGAAAAAATGCAGGCTACAATAAGTTTAATGAAGAAAAATGCACAGGGAACCAATAGTGATGGAATGAAAGATGGGTCTCACATCATTGGAGTGGACCAGAAGGAAGAAAGAAATATACAATCAGAAAAGAATGAAGAAATAAGAATTCAAAAAAATGAGGAGAAGCTTAGGAACCTCCAGGACATCTTTAAACATTCCAACATTCGAATTATAGGGCTACCAGAAGGAGAAGAGGAAAAACAAGTGGAAAAGATATTTGAACAAATAATGAAGGAGAATTTCCCCAATATAGCAAAGGACATAGAATTCCAGGAAGTCCAGGAAGCTCAGAGAGTCCGAAAGAATTTGGACCCAAGGAAGAACACACCAAGGCACATCATAATTACATTAGCCAAGGTAAAAATGAAGGAGAGAATCCTAGAAGCAGCAAGAGATAAGGGGATAGTAACCTACAAAGGAGTTCCCATCAGACTGTCAGCTGATTTCTCAAAAGAGACCTTACAGGCAAGAAGGGGCTG
>JAPYXV010003436.1:0-12254 GCA_028533065.1 Trachops cirrhosus
TCTAGATTTGAGTTGGGTTCTCCCAGAGTGCTATTGTGCAGTATTGGGAAAGTGCCATCTCCCTGCCCTTCTTGGACAAGGGCGTGGATGGGGGTGTTTCTGCAGCAGCGTCCCTTGTCCACCGTCAGCCTCCCGGCGCTTTGGAGGCTGCCATGGAGGAGCCAGAGGTGGTGCAGCGTCCCAGCCCGGCCACGCCACAGCGCCCCTGGTGGCTCCTCCTGTGTTGATCCAGGAGATGTCCCTGGAGTTCCCAGTGGCCCAGCCTGGAATGCCTGAGTCCAGTGGCCTCAAGAATCCTGGAAGCTCCCATGCCCCCTGTGAAATCCCTTCCTGATGAGAACACCTAGGCTGGTTTCCTTCTCTAGAGGGAACACCAGCTGGTACTGAAGTCTGGAAGGGCAGGTGGGGATCGCTTGTGTGGGGCCACTGTATGCCACTCGCTAACTTTCTGATCTTAACTTCAAACTTGCCGCCTTCTAATTTTGACTTAATGATTTCCATGCGTTTGCTCATGTCCTTTCTCTGCTTGGAATGTCCTATTGTTCTCCCTTCAGAAGCCACTGTCCCTAGAAAATTTCCTCCATGTAGCTAGGGGAGAGTGGAGGTGTGTATGCCAGGGACATTCAGCCTTTGGGTTTGGATTCCACTGTGGTCCAGCGATGTGGACAGGAAAGATCCTGCTCTCAGGGGGCTTTCATTCCAGTGTGGGAGAGACATGGGGAAGTACACAAACACAGAGAAATCCAACGACACGTATCGCTGTAGCTCTCGGAGGCTGGTACGGTGCTGGTGCTAATAAATGTTTGCTGATGGCGTTTGATAGGACACGTGTGGGTGGAGTGACTACACACAGTGAAATTCACATGGCAGTGCTGATGCTTTGAAAGAGACACCGTCAGTTCTGCTTTATGGATTCAAAGTTCACATTTCATTTCATCAGCACTCGGAGAGTGATTTGCCTACTGCTTTGATCCCTGAAAGCCAGTGTGATAGTGTGTGGAAAGAGAATATTCTGCTTCTTTCCTTTCTACATAAAATTTGACATTCCTTGAATTAATTTCTTTCAGAAGATACCCCATGAAGTTCCATTTGACTGTTTTTAAATGTACTGAGTTAATTCTAGGATTAGTCCCTCCCCAGCTAAGAGGGAACAAAAACTGTTAATAAGTTGAGATTATTGCTTACTATATCTCTTTAGAAATGAAATGTATATTCACAAGGCTTAAACTGAAGTTTTATTAAAACAAAAAGTAAATCAACAAAGGAAGACTTTTTTTTTTAATTCCTCAACTTGTCTGCCTGGTATCATGGCTATCTGCCAAATGGAACCACGCTCAAACACATACAATTCAGACTGGTCGATGGTCTAAATTCTTCAGGGCTCCTACCTGTGCTGAAGCGGTAAACTGTAGGACTTGAAACCTGCTTTCCTTGAATCATTTTCTTGGTTTCTTGGTGCGTAACCTACTGTTTGGGTGGCAAATGGAATGCCGAGGCATTACCATTATGTGAGGCAACTGCCCCCCTTACCCCCAATGGAACAGGTTAACTTTCCTTAGAACAAGGCTGCCTCCTCTGTTCCTTAGTTCTTCCAACCTGACAATTCTCCTTGGGGCCACCAGATGGCTCCAGCTTAAATTTTAGTCTTGACATCAAACTTACCCCATCTTATCCCATCAACTGAAGGTTCTAACCCCCAGATTCTTGATTTTGCCCTCTTGCCAAGACATTGCCGCTAACTCAAGATGGGCCATTGTTCTCCTATTTAGTAAGATACCGGGATAGTCCAGTTCTGAGTTTTTCCTTCTTTGTGTCCCTCAGATATGCTGAAGTCCTAATCCCTGGTGGCTGGTACTCATTAGAAATCATCTTTGCAGATGTAATCAAGTTAAGATGAGGTCGAACTCAATTAGGGTGGGCCCTAATTTAATATGACTGACGTCCTAACACGAAGAGAAAAGAGGAACATGGGAGGAGAATGTCTCGAAAAGCGATGGACACAGAGACTCAGGGAAGGCAGCCATGTGGAGGTGGAGACAAAGGTTGGAGTCATGTTGCTCTGAGAGAGAGAGCACCTGGAACCACCAGAAGTTTGAGGAGGCAAGAAGCGCTCTTCCCCAGAGTCTCTACTGGGAGAATGATCTTACCAACACCTTCATTTTGAACTTCTAGCCCGTGGAACTGTGAGAGAATAAGCTTCTGTTGTCTTAAGCTACCCAATGTGTGGCCATTTGTTACAGGAGCCACAGGAAACAAATATAGAAACTCAGACAAGACGCGGTACAGTTGGCCCTGTGGTCAGGCACTGAAGTTCAAGAAAAGCAGAAGCTGTCCGTCCCAGCTCTCTGTTTGGAAATCCTCCCCTGGAGTTTAATACCACGTTAAAGGTACAGAACAGTTTCCACGTGTTTATCTTCACAACTCCACAAGCGGTGCGATCCCCTGAGTTTTACAGCTGAGCTAAGGAAGGCTGGATGCTGAGTGTCATGATCAGTGACACGGCTGGTGGGTGGTGGAGTCCAGCTCATTCTTGGTTCTTCTGACTAAAACACAAAGGCCCCGTCCATTCCCCTATCCTGTCTAAGTTGCATAATGAAAAGAAGCCCCTTGATTATACCTCATTTCAATCCTCTCCATTGTCCATGTGTATGTGGCTGGACAGGTGAACTCAGGACTGAAATGAAGAACTTGAGTTTAATCAGATCAGTGAAAATAAGCATGTGCCAGGCTTATTGGCCTTGCTGAAATAGACTGGCGTGTTGTGCACCTCCCTCCATCTCTGCAGCTACCACTGTAGTCCATGTTCCATCATCTCTCAAGAAGGCCATGGCACCAGCCTCCTGTTGTTCTGCTTCTGCCCTTGACCATGACCATGTACTCACAGCAGCCAGAGGGAGCATTTAAACATATAATTTACTTAACACCAGTTCCTCACAGAGCCTTCCATTACACACAAAAGAATACTTACCTTGAACTACAAGGTCCTGCCAAGTCCTCTGACTTCATTTCACGTCTCTCTCATTCCTTGCTCACTCTTTTTCAGTCTCACTGGTCTTTTTCCCTTGGCCATGTTAAGACCATGCTGCTATGGGACTTTGTACTAGCTCTTTTCTATGTCTAAGCATTTAAGTTGCAACTCAGAGGTTTCCACTTTAGAGAGAGGTCTCTCGTGAATACCCTGCTTCAAGGGGTAATCCCCACCCACTCTCTCTACCCCATCTACTTTGTTTTATTTTGTTCAGGGAAATTCTTACTCTTTCAAATGATTTTGTTTATAAATTTATTTCAGTGTTTATTGTTTGTCTCCTTTACAAGTATCTACCATTCATGATTGCCCAAACCTTGTCCATGTTTTTCTGTGCTGTGTTTTCAGACCACAGATGAGGCCCAATAGATAGTAAATGCTAAGTAAAAATGTGTTGAATTTCCAACTGCAATAAGCAATAATAGCCAAGTTTTACAGAACTTACAGTGCATTAGATATGATGTAATTCTTACATGAATGATCTCACTCACAGAATCCCAGTGAGTTGGAAATGATTCTTAACCCCTATGTATGAGATGAGACACCGAGGCTGAGAGGGATTAAAATAAAGGACGTGCTCAATCAAGGCCACACAGCATGTGAGTGGCAGAGGCAGGACTCGAACCCAGATGTGTGAACGGCAAGCTTATTTTCTTGTGCTAATGTGCCCTGCTTGGACTGAGTACAAAAACTGGAGTTGCTTCTTCTATGGCAGCCAATGACCATGTCAGAAAGCAAATGCTAGGTATTCAGGCTATGATTTTTTTCTGCTTTTTTAATGGGAGTTGACCAGCTCAGTGCATGGAGTCAGGGAAATGATCCTATTCTTGGCAGTCCTATTGGTTTAGGGCCCCATTGTGACATCATTCATTCTGGTGCTTTATGGATTGGGGCCCCATGATCCAGACAATCAGTGGTTCCCCTGACAATAGAGCATTCTTGGAAACAAAAAGGGTCACGGTGGAGTATTGTTCGATGCTTCCCCTCCTCCTCATATGCCTCCCATTAATTTCCACTCCTGCGTTAGCAAAGCTGGCTGGGACACAGGCTCCATTTAGCAAAACGATGAAACACAAACGTTTATTGAGACTGTGCTTCGAATCAACAGGGTTTTCCTCAGATTGAGTTGCCGCCAATTATCCTCCATGCAATTATGGTGGTCCCAGAAGCAAGCAGATGGGGAAGAGTTTTGTTTTCAAATGGAGGAGAAACCAATATGCAGGAAGAAAAGGCAGCTTGTTCATTTGAACAGACTCCAGGTGGCGGGTCGCCAAAAGGCAAAGAGCTGGGGAGCCGGGTCTGGCCCTGGATCAGTCGGCTGCCCACAGACCAGGAGAACCACTGAGACAACGGGGCTCTGCCAAGGGAGGGGCGGCCCACGGGGGCCCTCGGATGTCAGCCTGCCGACCTTGACGTCTTCGGGACATCCAGTGCTGCTATTTTGCCGTTGTTCAACACCGACAAAGTTGGTGTGTTTTATTAAAGAAAATTCAAGGAAAAGGAAAAGCAAAAGCTCAAGCCATATGGCAAACCTCCATGGACAGCTTTGATCATTTGAAGTTTCACAAAACCTAAAAGATATTTCCCTTTTCTTAAGGCTGAGGTTGTCCTGCACGGCTGCCTCGTGATCCGGCCATTTGCAAGAGAACCAAGGATGCTACTGAGTGACGACCATAATTACTTCTGTCTGAGTTTTTATTTATAATTATCGGGTGCACCTAGGGCTCAGTCAAAAATTGTCCATATTGCCAGTCCCAGGAAAAATTGTCCCTCCTTTGACAAGGGGGGGACATGATCAAATCCAAGGCATGTGATTTGGAGTGTGGGAATGGTTTACTCCATAAATAAATGGAAGTAATAGAGGTATTAAATGAATGAGATTGAAAAATTAGCTCAACCCATAAGCCAAATAAAAGTGACTTGAATTTTAGTTATCACCACTTAGTAATGACTTACAATCCTGTCTGAAGAGAGTAGCCATTTTCCCTAGGTAAATAGGTGGGGAAAACTCTTATATGACCTCAGCTTTAGTCCCTGTTTAGTCACAGAAAGCTGTGTAAATTGGGTCAAATCACCTGAACTGTCCGAGGCTGGATTTTGTCCTCCAGATTGAAGTAGCATTCTCAGATTCTGGGATGAGTTCGTTAATGGATCCTGAAACATGCATTTTTGGTTAGAGGGGAAAAAAACAGCCTGATAAATGCTGTTTTTTTTTTTTAAGGGGCTGACTCACTCTGTAAGCACCTAAATGAGGTTGCCAGAGAGCATATTGATGATTGCACAAATGATTGCTGCAATTGCACGTCTCTTACCTGAATGGATATCGCGGGGATTTGCTGGGATATGCAAACGGAGTCTGGCCATGCAACAGCATGGACAAGATGGATGGCGTCTATTTTGATGGTAAGGGGAAAAAAGGCCAGGGAACCTCTCAGAGGCAGGAAGCAATTTTGGAAGTGCTGCAAAAGACAATGATACTGTTCTTGGTTTAATAGGTGATCTACCCATGAAATAAAGCTGCAGGGCCACATTTGTCTTGGTTAATAATGTCAGCGGAATGAGGAGGTTTAGCTGTAATAACAGTAATAACTGTGTCGATGTAACTGCTGGGCTGAATTTCCATCTGCAGCCTCATAATATATGACCTTTGTTATGCCTCTACCTGTTGATTTTTTAAAGGCAAAATTGGCTTGTCTGTTCTGCTCAGGGGATGGAGGCTGAGACAGTCCATTTTCCCTGGATAAATCAAGGTCTTATGGGTGGTGATTCAATCTTGCACGTGTTTTTTTGGACTTGATTACAATTGCAGAGAAAGGAAGAACATTAACAAATACATTGTTACGTTGGTACTGAATCAGGTGGGCTTAAAGCTGGACACTTTTATTTGCTTTTGTCTTTCCCTCTTTTTCTTTTTTTAATCCCCCATAAAACAAACACTGATACCTGCATTTTCTTTCTATGACGTGTTTCCTGCCCTGCCCTGATGCAGTTAGTCCTCCCTATTCTCGGGAATGTGTTTTTTGTGTTACACTCATCATACTGTTTTGAAATACATTTATTAACACGCTGTGTCTCTGTGCTTAGACTGCGAGTTCTTGAGGGTGGAGACTAGATCTTGCTCATCTCAGGATCTTAATACCTGACGAGGAGTCCAGCTGGAAGTTGGTTGAATCATTCAAGATTTTCTAACCTCTCAGTAGTGAACTTAGGGTCATAGCTCCTGTTTACTAAACACTAGCCTTGAACTTGGGCCAACCCATGAGAGACTGGCATTCCCATGGTCCAAGGGCAGTGACAGACACCTTTGCCTTTATCCTTCCTTCATTGCCATGCCCAGGATCATACACCACTTTATTTATTTATTTTTCTCACCCATTGTCCTTCCCCTCTGCTAATAGTATTTTTTTGGCCTTCCTCCATTTTGTTCCTTTCACTACCACGTTAATGTTCCCTCTTTATTTCTCTCTCCCTCCATTTGAGGCTGTAAGGTGGTTCGTGACTTATGCCCAAAACCTATTGCTTAGCTTGAACAATACCGAGAATTTCCCTGGCAGGTCTGATCAGGTACATTTGTTGTCCTCAAACTTGAGGTCTTGGGATTGGGGGTTCCAGAAGCCCTCAGGTGGGCATGTTGTAATTATGATAAAATGTAAATAGCAATGTGTCTAATGCCGTAAGGAATATATAATTAGGAAAGGGGTATACATGGTGAACGCTGTGACTTCAGAGGACACTGATCTCATTATAGGGGAAACGGAGAGATTGCTGGAGAAGAAGCTTCAGCGGGCCCTTAAACAACTCAGCAGAGCTCTGGATTCAGTGGGCTTGGGTTTCACTTTTGCATCCAGCACTGATTAAGCAGAGTGAGTTCAGGCAAAGTCATGGTTCTTTCCAAGCCTTAGATTTTCCATCTGTAAAATGGGAACGGTGACAATAATAATGATACTATTTTATGTTGTAAGGATTTAAAAAAATAATAAGAGTAAAGTGCATAGAGTAGTGCCTGGCTCGTGGTCAGTATTCCACACATAGGAACTATTATTCTTAAAGTATTAACTGTACATTACTTTTTGTTGCCCTTATAGGTATAGGTACATTACAGAGTATAATGCAAAATTCACTTGAGTGTCTGAGATAAAACAAATGTTCAGAGAAGCTTTGAACCTGTGATGATAGGCCTCAGGCGCTGGACAGTCTGTCCACTCTCCTCTGACTTGATGGGCACTGGGCCCCATGGAATGCTTTAGAAGCACAGCCTGGACTGGAGACATCATAACTAAACACACTGAATGGGAAAGAGTTCCCTGGCCTTTTAGAGAGAAGGCAGTGATGATGGGGAATTTCTATTGACTAAAATGGGCGCTGCCCATATAGGCAGTGGCCCTACTCTTAAGGATGAAATGATGAGCAGCTGTAGCCTTGGTCACCGGCCTCCCTCCTTGACTCCTTGTAGCATCCCTCACACCCAGAGTATCAACCACCCAGCTCTCTCCACCTGATCAGGCTGCTGCCATCTTCCTCACTCTTGTGATTAGTCATTTATGCTTGTCCATCTGGCTCAGGACACTGTCCATCCCATTTTCCACCTCTGTGCCTGCCTCTAGCTTCCTCTCTATTCTTAAGAAGGCTTGGGAACTCCAATAAATTAATTTGTGAAAACTAGCCAATGAGTGATACTGCAGGCAACATGTTATGGAAAGGAAATAGAGTTTAAGGAAATAGAGTTGATTCTTCTTATTCATGGCAGTTACGTTTCATAAAGTCACTGTCAACACCAAGTTAGAGAGTACTGAACCACTGATCCTAGGGGAGACACAGGGTTAGGATCCTGTGAGCTCCTAGCTACATTTTTGACAACCAGTCAATATATGACATTGGTTTTTGTGTGTTTCTGTTTAAAGACATCTTATTTTATATTTATGTATTTCTTTGATTCATTAATACTGAACTTGTAGCCAACAGCACGGCAACTCATGCCTGAATGAAGCTTATCTAACACATGCACTTTTTCATATCATAGCTCTCTTGTGCCTAGGGATACTGGACAGAACTTTAGCATTACACAGAGTGGGGGGTGCTTTTCAATAACAAAACCACCAGTGAAAAGCACAGACATGTGAAAAGCGTGGCACTGAATAGATCCTGCCAACAGCACCAAGAGCTACCAAAGAACCAAAGAAAGAAAGCGGAGCCTTGCTGTGCTGGACCTCAGCTGGGAGAATCAGAAGACTCAAATTTTTTGTCATTCTGCACATATCTACGAATGATCATAAAAGTGCCCCAAGCATTGATTTTGGCCAGTAGGCAAATTCTTACATTCTGAGCTTGCAAATGATGAGGATGGGTTATATATGCATTTTCACAGGGTGTAGCCTACAAAGGAGCATCTCTCCCAGGAATGTCAGGACTGAACACCCTCTGAGCGTCAACGCCATCTCACAGTCAAGTGAACGTGAGTGAGTGTCCACTTTCCAGTGTGGCTAAGAGCATGGGGTTGGAGTCAGTCATGCAGGTCTCCCCATTATTAGCTGTGTGACCTCAGACAACTCAACTTCTTTGTATCACATTCTATGTATAAAATGTAGATTACTGAGGAATTCTACTAGTATTTATATTCATCCCTCAGAAAATTGTTGAGAAGGCTAACCAATTTATGTAAAGGACTACCAGGCAACCATATCTTGATATATTATATGCACTTGATAAATTTACCAATTAATCCTTGCCTCTATCTTTGATTGTCTTCTCTCTTTTTTCTATAGTTAGCTAACCCTGATCTATCCTTCAAAGCCAAACTAAAGCACTTACTCCACAATTTCACTCTAGAGTTCTTCCTGGGGAGGACTCAGTGTCTTTGGAAATCGTAGCACTGACTGTGCATAGCTTGCCTTATAGAATCAGTTACTCTGCCTTTTTCTGCCCTCCTCTCTCGGTCAGATATGCTAAAACAAGGTTGGATGTCCGCAGTGCGCAGCGCTCCGTGCAATGCTGCGCAGGGTCCCTGACCTCAAAGAGCTCACAACCTTGGAATCATTTCTGATATTTTCATATTTGCCTAGTGCTTTCCAATGGCTTTTCTATGCTTCTTTACCTCATTTGTTTCTTGACATTTACATCTCCTTCCCCTATAAGGTGAGCATGACAAAGTTCAGTATCTCCATTTTACAAGTGAGCAGACTGATCATCAAAGAAGTGAATTTTCCAGGTCACATGGCAACTTGAGTGTAGTGTTGCTGATGATAGCGATGATGTTGATGACGATGATGATGATGACGATGACACATTATTTGCAGGGAGACACTTCTTGTTTCCCTGATGTTTGTGTGAATTCTTTTAGCCAGTGACCTCCACCTGCCCTAAGCAAGGCCCTGAATCTTTCTTCTCTAGTCCAAGTTCGCCACCAGCTGATGGGTTGGTTTGGCTTTATCACTACCACCCAGATATGAAAGTGAAAACTCAAGCAGGGGATCTGCCAAAGATTCCGGCCAACATCTGACAGCGACTGTTTGAAATTCCAATTTTGATGTTGATGTTGGCCATAAAAAATACTCCAACATCATGGACCATTGCACAGAAAGAAAGAAGGAGGCCGGGCAAAGAGAGTGGACAGCAGGAAACACAGCAGGAAACAGATGATATAAATATTTGTATCTGTTGCCTCTGGTCATCCTTTTTGAGGCTGAGATTTCACATTGACTGAGCTTCCTCTGTCTCAGCATTCAGAGTTTTGTACTCTTCTAGTATCAGACATTTAAACCTTTGTTTCAATTTAGGTCAAAACCACTCAAGCAGAACCCTGAGTTAATGTGTAAATTTTTCCCTAGGGTATCCTTCATTTTGGAATGAAAGGCTGA
Organism: Trachops cirrhosus; assembly: GCA_028533065.1. NCBI lineage: Eukaryota > Metazoa > Chordata > Mammalia > Chiroptera > Phyllostomidae > Trachops > Trachops cirrhosus. The sequence continues at coordinate 9,880 of JAPYXV010003436.1, forward strand.
GCTCCATCTTAAAAGAATTTCAGACATTAGTGAGCGGGCTTGCGGGTAGGGAGCGGGTGGTTAGCAAGGATAACTTTCCAAGTGTTATTCCAAGAAAATATCATGCATATCAATGGAGTATATTCTGCTTTGTCATTTTTGAGTCTCAGTGTTTGCAATATTCTCTATTATTCAACCATCTGTCTCTTAGTCTGTCATTTGTAAAGGCAGGAGGGTAGGTAGAGGCTGAGTGGAAGAAGACTGTTCTTATGTCTTAGTCCTTAACATTCAAGGATGCTAGCATTCCACCTCCCATCTTATCTCTTCACTGTTCTTTCCGAACTCCCAACACCTTTGTATCTACATTATTAAATTTTTAAAACTACTACATAGGAGGGAGGAAAACAAGGAAGGAAAAGTGTCTCTCCTTGCCTCTTCATTCCTTCCCTCTTGTCCACTCTTTATATCTCTTGTCAACTATGCTTTGAACTATCAATCTTCAGGAACATTTACTGACATTTCCCTCCCAACACTTCTGAAAAGGGTAAAAAATTAGTGTACGATCCACACCCTCTGAACTGTTCCCTGTTTTTTTCATTCATAAGATTAAGTCTCAGTTTTTCTATTGGTTACCCTTGCAAATTTAAATAATCTAAACTTCAACTTCTGTTTCGGGGTCCATCGACTCTGGTAATACAAGGACTGTCATTTTGTTTTAGATGCCGTTGGCAGAAAATAGTCTCTGCTGGAGCGGCCTTGGTGGAAGTCCAACCCTCGGTGTTGCTCTGCAAGGTCTGCATATCCAGGAAAACTGCCTGTCACCAGGTTGGCCATAAAAACTTTGGGACAAAGACACATTGGAAACCAATATCACAGAAGGTTTAGTAAAGTTAAAACTGATAAACTCAGAGTAAAAAAAAAATCAACATGATAAACAGTAATTGGGAAAATCACTCACTTAAAAAAGAAACACTATCCAACAATTAGCCGAATTAGCATCTCTATTGATTCTTGGAAGTATTTTCTCCCATTTAACCTACTCAGATCAATTAGCTTGGCATCTGCCTCCAACTTCATATATCAATATAACTGTTTTTTCCCCAGCCTAACGGCTTAGGAGATAATGGGAGGAGTGGACTGTTTTCCAAGACAATACCTCGTTCCTGGAGAAATGGAGGAGTCAGATTTTTTCCAGAAGAAAGTGGTACATATCTCCCATGGTGCCTAATACACTGGTGCTTAAACAATTACGTTTATTTTTGGATACAGAGTTAATTACTTTGAAAAGTCAGTGATACGCCATTGACAAATACTACCCTTAAAACCCTTAGAAATAACAAGGCAGTCACTCAGAACAGCTAAAATGGCAACATTTAACATTTGTTATTGTGGAAATCATGGTCCTCCTGCAAAGTTACCTGATCTTTCTCATCTTAATTGAACCTTAGCAGGGCTGGCTTAGAAGTTACCTGGAGGTGTGGACTGAGAGCCCCATGATTTTCCTTGTTAGGCCCTGTGAATATTCCCCAAATGCGTTGATTAGCTGTCAAGCACCTTTCCCTCAATTGTTAAGTCCCTTGATTTTAAATTCTGTTTAGGAATTAGGTTGGCCCCAAATATCAAAGAAAACCATCATAATGGCCAATAAGTGAATGGGAACTCCATTTCCTTTCTGCAAAATTTGGACCCCCTGTTAGAAACAAAGGATCACAAACAATAGGGAAGTTGTTGAACATGTATGTTATACAATGTACCATTTACATGGCCATTAAAAATAATATCTGCACATAATATTACGTGATAACAAAAATGCTGCAATCTATATTTAGGTGTAAAAAGCCAAGAAACAAAACTCCCTGAGAATCTAATTTTATTTAAAACAGTCGTATATGGGTCATTAGAAAAAAGACTGGAAAGAAACATACTGTATTTACCTCTGGAAAGTGGGTTTATTGATGATTTTTTTTGTTGCTTCTGTTTACATTTTTCTGCATTTTCAATATATTTTAACATATTTATCTTTTATAATCCGAAGGAGTAGGCTGTTTTTAAATAAGTAAAGGGGCATTTAATTTAAATAATTGAAGGTTTAGAAATGCAAGGGCTCTGGGCTCTCCTGCCCCCGTCCTTTTTCTACCTACTATTGCACAGCCTCCCCCAAGCAAGGAGCTGCATATCTCCACACTTGTCCTTGACGTGAAGAAAGGCTGTTATCTCCATTTCTTTCCCATAGAGAGACATAATGCAGAATGATAGAATGAGGCCTGTAAAAACACATTCATTACTTTGTAGGACAAAAGATTTATATAGTCTTCTAATATCGTGTGCCCTAAGTGATGGTGGGTCAGTTAGAGGCCCAGGAGGAGACAGAGGGCCTGTCCACGAGGGATCATAGA
>JAPYXV010003437.1:0-12254 GCA_028533065.1 Trachops cirrhosus
AAATGTAGAAGCTAAAGAACTTATGACACATGGACATGAACTAAAGCGGGGGAATGTGGATGGGAAAGTGTGTTCAGAGTGGAGGGGAATGAAGGGGGGTAATGGGAAAACTAATAGCATAATCAATAAAATACATTTTAAAAAAAGAAAAAGAAAAAAAGAAAGGCAGAGGCTTCAGAATACTGTAAACCTACTGTGCTGTGCTGCATAAATTCATTCATCTAAGATTTTATAATACACATACGCTTGTTCTTCTCTTAGAGTAACGCTACTTTAATTGAACCCCTAACATTCTGATTAAAGGTGATAATCCTGTTGCACTGTGAACTTGTGATAAGTATGTTCAATTCATATCCATTTTTAAAAGGCAGTGCTACCTTTGACATACACCTACTTGCATGGCAATATATGAAACCTAATATTTATCTAAGATTAGGTCCTGTTCAAATCCTCTTTGTCTTTGGTGTTTGCAATGCTCACTGTGGTTTTTCTTTAGGGTAAAGAAGAATTCAATGTTATTTCTTTTGACAGATACTGGTAACTTGGGGGATATATTTAGTCTTTGTAATATTACTTTATTACAGTTCAATGGAAGGGAGCAGAATCTTGACTTTAATTCCATTTTATGTTCTTCTGCTGGCCCCAGCAATGAAGGATGTTGGGCTTTGGGACCTGCATGGTGATCACTGATAAAGTAAAAAAGATATTACAGCAAAGATTAAAGATTATATTTCGTGTGGAGCTGTAACATTTCTTAACTTTGTAGTGGAAAGAAGTCAGGGTTTTGAAATGTTATTACATGAGGGTGCAAAGTGACCAACTGCAGCTCTCTTCACCCTCACAGGAGAAAAAACTGTGGCTCAGAGAGGCTCCCACAGGGTTTTGCAGCTAAAAAGTAGCGGAGCTGGGATTTGAACCCAGCTCTGATTTGAGGCCGCTTTGCATCATGCTCTGCTGCTTTTTCCCAGCAACCTCCCATGGGTATATAAGGTTCATAGTCTCTCTTCAGAACGACCACCACCACCACAACAAACAGCAGATTCACTGCCCTCTCTGTCCTCTCCCTCCTAATCCTGCCTGTCAGGGAAAGAGCTCAGGAATGCGTTATCATCAAGTTCCAGTTCTGAGGGAGGTAGCCAGTGGAACACATTTTGAAAGACACCAATCTAGAAGAACAAATTGTTTCTATGCTGCTTAGTTTTGATCAGCCCCTTTGCATATGAATTTTCTCCACTTAGTTACTGATTCACAGCCAACAGCTGAGATTGATGTCTCAGGGGAGACAGAGGCAGTACAGAGGCTCTGGGGTGTTGAGTCCTGTGCTTCATATACCAGGCATACAGGGGGTAAAGATGGGGTCTGCTTAATAAACTAGAACCTTGATGGGTGAAGGAGGCCATGAAAAGGGCCAGGAGAAGTGGAAGAGAGCCAGGCTGGGAATTCCCAAGCTCCCCTTTGCTACTTTGCCATTTTCTGAGGCCCAGCCCTGTCCGGGTTCTGTTGTCCACAGGGGCATTTGTGCCTGGCTTTGCTGGCTTTGCCTATGGTTCATGGGAAAACTTTCCTGGAAGTCCGTTCTGAACCAGAAAGGCAGGGGTTGGGGGGAGGGTGGTTGGCAGAGGTCCACAGAGTCCTAAGGATTCATGGGTGGGCTACAGAGGCCCTGAACCCCTGAAATTAAAAACACATATTTTGTGTGTGTATGCATACAGGTATGCGTATTTTGTGAAAAGAGATTCCAATGACAACTTTCATCAAATTCTCAAGGGGACCATAATGGTTCCAAAAACCTGAGGCTCACCAAGAGTTCCCGGTGCTTGGAGACTTTGAGCTCTGGGTTCACACCCATGTGTGTGCCCAGCACGGTGCAGCCTGACATCAGTTGCCGACAACCTCCTTGGTGACAGCCAGGTCCCTAGATGTCCCTCCACAGGAGCCACCTCCCTGCTCAATCTGAGCATTATGATAGCAAAGCTATCAGGCTTAATTTTGACAAATTGTTTTGGGCAATTAGTTCCTTTTAATTGCTCATGGAAATAGTAACTGTAGGTGACAAGATTATTATATGCTGCTTGTCCGATGGGCCTCTAGGGTCAAGAAGACACCACTGAGATTGCTATGACCTGTTCTTCTCCATCTTTGGCATTACCCTTGAAATCTCCAGATGAGATGTTTAGCCAAGTCAGCTCCCACTCTGCAAAAAGTACAGAGCATGGGTTTCCTTTCATTCTTCTTTGAAGGGAAGGATTAGAGAACAACTTTCAACATTTCCCTGCTACCGCCTGCTCATGCCAGGCTTCACAGACTTGCTGATCATTAACTTGAAAAGCTGGGGATGTTTCTAGCCCTTCATTTGCTTGTTTACCTGTTCAGCCAAGTTGCTTGACAACCAAGTGAGATTTGAATAAAAAGGACCCTGGGTGATGAAATAGTTAACTCAGCCTAAGTTGAATATTTTTGTTCATTTTCACTTCACTGAACAGGAGGGTCAGTTTGACTGATAAGTCGGAGCAGGTCTGCCTAATGGTTCAGCATGTGCCAACTCAAGTGACAGGTGGATGGAAAGTATAGAACTCTTCTTAGCAGTTTAGGAAGCTGGGAATTGGTTGGCTATTTACTAAGTGTGCATGCTGGGCCATTTGTTTGACCTCCCTAAGTCTTCATTTCATCATCTGTCAAAAGGGGATAAAAATAAGAGCTAGCTCACAGCACAGCTGTAAGGACTAAATGATATTATAAATACCGGGCAGATAGTAAGAAGTGAACCAAAGAGAAAAGATAGCATCTACTATAAGTACAATCCATTTCTCCTTCCTAAACCCAGATCTTATAAAGAAGTCTGAAATAGGGGAGAGATCAAACAAATAAATATTGCACTCCAGTTCAACTTTATCCCCACACCGTCAAAGCCTGTTAATGTAACCACATATAGTCCCATAAACACTGAAACCCCTTTTTAAATGCTGCAGATGAAGGTAGAGATTATTATACCATCAGTTCAAATTGGTTGACACTGATTTCCATGTGTATAATCACATCCCTTGAAATGAAAGATTTCATGTAAAACTGACAGAAAAGAATTTGTAGGAGACCCAGTTTTTCTCTCTGGTTCTTCTTGATGAAACAAACCAGAGAAACTACCAATTATGGTGACTTTTCAAACATGAAAGTTTCAGTTTGTTTGTTTTTAGAAAAAAAGTTTGTTCTTTTCCCCTATTTTTGCATCTCTCAGAGGATTTTATTCCCATTCTTTAGAAACTAAATGCTAATAACTTTGCTTCATCATGGAGTTGATTCTTATATTTAAGCATTTCATTTAATATTCTTCTCAAATTTCATGAGGGCCAGTACTCACTTTTAATGGTATTTCCTGAGGTCAGCATTCATATCTTTTATATTTACTTTACTCTTCAGCAAGGGATGCTGCAGGCAAACACAAACATTGCACTGAGGAGTAAAATGTCATCTCAAGAATAATGGCTATCTCTCCAGTTCTATCCTCAAGTAAGAAGAGCCTCATCTAACTGGAAATAGGATAGAAAGCTAAAATAGGTTTATGTGTCCTGAATGGCAAAGATCCCTCCTTGTTCTTAGCGTAACATAAAACTTTCCTTTAATCTAGCCAATTGTAGGGGAAAGGAGGAGGGGAAATGCTTAAAATTATTTCCATTAACTTAATTGCATGGAGTGTTTCGTGAGTGGCCACAGAAATATGAGTTATATATATAGGAGGCTAGAGGGTTGCCTGGGTTGCATCTACATGACGGAAAATGACACAAGGTGAGCTAGGGGTGTTGAGGTGTTGGACTAATGTTCCCACACAAAAGATAAAGCCTATTTTCAGTAATGGTGGTGTTTGCTCTTCTAGCTGCTGTGGTCTCTGTACACTTCTGGACAGAGTAGAATGTGACTAGATTGACTCGCCCCACGAAGTTCTGGTGGAATACCAGCAACAGCCTCAGCTCCTAATCGCCATCTTCATCAAACAACAGCTTGGACTCCGTAACCAGACATCATAACTGGGCAGCCCAAGCCTTTCCTGAAAGCTTACAGTTCAAGTTGCAATGTTGATGTTATATATTATTTGTGGCATTTTCATATAGTTTCCATCCACATGCTAAAATCATAACAGAGTGGTTTTATAAAACTTCTTTCTCCTAAAAAATAAGTTTATCTTCAAAGAATTTCATGTATACATTAAATTAAATTCAAATTTTGTATAAGAAGTCAGGCTAATAATTAAACATCTAAGACTCCTGGCTTGTGACATTTGGAGTTTCATATGCAGCATTAATTAAACTCACATCAAAATAGACCAGCCATTTGTAGACACGGTTACCAGTCACTGTTTCTGCAACCAATCCAGATATTCATGTTAGAACGTTGTCAGGCACTTCTAGGTCTTGGGCAAGTGACAGAAATTGCTCATGCACATTCAAAATATTTACAGAAAAAAAGAGTGAGTGTAATGAAGGTCTATGGGAAATATGACCATACTTCTTCCCCCCAGCCCCGCATGATTTCAGCATAATACAGAGTAGAATTAGAGGCTCAAGTTTGCCTTTGTGCTTTTATCATGAAATATAGTCACACACTTATTTTCAAGTGAAAACTCTCAGTAGTGAAAAGATTCTCATTTTTCTTCGGAAATCACAAATTATTAAATCAAGTTTTTTCTTTTAAGGAAATGTATTTTAAGGAGGCTGTATTTTTTATTTTATTTCAATATTTATCTAATAAGATGAGGAATTTATAACAACTGGATTTAGAATTGGGTTCAAATGTTAAAGTCATCCTTTTGTGTGACTTTGAAGTGGGTTTTGCCCACACCCTGCCTATACTCCTATTCAAGTAGACTGTCTGGGAGGCATAGCATCACTTAGCGGGTACACCCAGTTGTCCAAGCTGGGGTTCTTCTAAAGCTGACACACATAGGAGGTAGGGAGCATGGATCAGGATGGGTGGAGGAGGGCTGACAATTTTGTACAGTATGTCACATTGTGTGCATATATTTATATGGCTGTAACTAAAATAATGTTTAATTTCAACCATGATAGAGATTATTTGCATCTTTTTAATCAACAACAATGAACAATCCCATGAGGGGTGCATTAGTTTGGGAACTTATTTTGGCAATAGATATGCTTGGAGTGCAATTTTTAAGGCACTCCAATAATTGGCCAAAGATCAAAGCTAAGGGTAAAGTAGAATAATATTGCCATTAGTAGTGAGGTATTCATTTTATCTCATATTTTTTAGACCAAGTAGAAATAACTTCAGAATGCCATCATAAGTTTCTTTCTTTTTTTGCATTTGTGCAAACATATCTTTTTAAAATTAACTAACTAATTAATATTAAATGTATTGGGGTGGCATTGGTTAATAGGCTCATATAGGCTTCAAGTGTACCACTGCCCAAAGTCAGACCCTCTGCCATCACCAAGTATTGTCCCCTTTACCCCCAACACCCCCTACACACGCTTCAAACTCCATAAGTTTGAACTTCTTTCTTGTCTGCTCCTAGAAAAATCTTTAGTTTCTGTTTTATTGAGAGAAGAGGAGGCTATGGAAGAGACAGAAGAATGAAATAATTAGTTAATCATCCTCTCAACTCCTGACCGGGAGTGTGTGTGTGTGTGTGTGTGTTTCTCACTACTATTTCCTGTCTCAGTAAATGGTATCAGCTGCACAAGCCAGAAACCTGGGAAACCCCTCTGATGTCTATCCCCTTGTTTCCCATTCCAATCAATTGTCAAGATCAATTAATTGATTCTTCTAAATACTTCTGCATTTGCCCACCAATGGGAAGCCTTCCTGATCTTCAAACGAGATTTCTCCCAGCCTCACTCATAGCCTCCCCCAGTGCCCTCTGCTGCCTTTTTAAAGTACCCATCACAGCTTGTGCTTTGGGTTGTTTAATGAATGTGTAGTGCCTAGGCTGTAAGGTTCGTGAGGGCAAAGATTGTACCTGTTTTATTTACTGCTGTATCCCAAGCATCTAACATAGTGCCTAACCCATAAAAGATGCTCCATAAATATTCCTTAAATGAAGAATACTCTTCGTAGTATTTCCCTTATAAACTCTCACTGAAATGTCTCTAGTCTTTGCAAGGCTCATCTTTTCCTTATTCAGTTCCTTGTCAGCACAGCTCTCCCTGCCTGTCCCTTCCACCACGTCTCACGCTGTGGGGAGGAAGTCCTCTGTACCGTCAGAGTAGAGTTGTGCCTAGAACCTGTTTTCTCATGTAGCATATGGCTTCCCCTCTGTCAAAACCAAGCCCCACATTCACCTCCTTCACAAAGGTCTCCAAGTTTATTTTCTCCTTAGCCCCTCAAACCTTCCCTTCTTGTTCCTTTAGAACTAGGGTTACACTAGGAAGATATCAACTTGTTCTCATTCATATGTTGTGTCAGAAACATTTGTTCTTTTTCATGAACTTAGGTGATAACTGCCCAGCTTGTCTTCACTTGGAAGGTGTAAGTCTCCTCTCTACCTTGAGACTGTTGAGACTGTCTTGGAGTTTGTGCCCTGTAGGCATTCACTGACCCTGCCTTCCCTAAGTCTGGGCACCACCCACCATCCCTCCTCACCACCAACCCCATCTTCTCTGCTCGTCCAGTCTTCTCCTTGAACACCCTTCAAGAAACAGATATGCTTGCAAAAACTCTTTGGTGTATTGTTTGTGTGTTTTTCCTTTGTTCATTTGTTCATATAAAAACATGTCCCTTCTTCTTCCCCTCCAAAACTGGAAACCGTTTACTGGGATAAACAAAAGCACAACAGATTAGTATAAATTAGAATAAGTGGGAAAGAAAAAGGAAAAGCAAATGGAAGGGGCATCATGGGCACAAAGCCTGAAGCTACTACCCAGGTGCATCCCATATAGTCTCTGCACTGAACTGGCTCTGGGCTAGCTCGCAGTTGCTTCATAAAGAGAAAACATTTACTGTGTCTTAAAGATAAAATGTGAATTAATGATCCTGAGAACAGCTAGCCTTGCTTCTAAGAGGGAACACAGTAGCGTAGTGATGAGTGTGGGCCCTGGGGCCGGCCGCCTGGCTGTGGGGAGCGGTGGGAGAGGGCTGTGCTGTAGTGTGTTTCCCCAAGGACACCGCCCTGTGGCTCTCCACACTAGTGCACATTGGGGTCCTCAAGGAAGACTTTAAACACACCTTTTCGGGCCCCACTTCAGACCAATAGTAAATGAGAGTCACTGGCAATGGGCCTGGGAAGCCCTACATAAAAATTTCCCCTGGTGACTTGCAGCCTGGGTTGAGAGCCACTGATTGATAAGAATGGATAATCCATGAATCTGTCAGACACTCCTCCAGCTGAAGGTCTAAGTCCTTAGACAGTGTCTCCATTGAAATAGTTATGTAAAGAGCCCTTTTACTTGAATCTTACTCCTGGACCTCAGGAACACCAGCTCCTGTGGGTGGCCCCTGCCATGCTCCTGTCTTCGCTAGAGTCTTATAATGGCTCACCCTCCACTCCCCTCAGATCAGGGATGGTAGCAGCTGTTCCCAGCTGTACCATCTTTTGTTGTTCACCAAACCTGCTCGCATCTGTGTAACAGTTCCATCAGCAAGTTCTCTCAGTTCCCCAGTTCCACGGTGCCATCTGCTTCCTTCTGGGAACCAGAATACACTGGAGAACACAAAACCATTTTGAAAAACACTGACTTAAGAAACTGAAGTCATTCTATATGATCTTTTCAATACAACTTCTTTACTGCAAAATAGAAATGAGTATTTTTCTTTTTAACTGATAGAATACTTTTTAAAAGATAATCGTTCATACAAGAATGTATTTGTACATTTAAAAGTTTTCATAGAACTCTATAGGGGCTGTAGCTTGAGAAACATGGTTTTTTACATATTTTCCTAGCTGACTGCTGAGCATCACATGTATGATAGAATTGAGAGCGTGAGTAAAAGACAGATAAATGGCTTCTCTTGCTTGCCTCCAAGCTACAGGTCCCATCATCCTGTCATGGAATGAAATTAAAATAGTCTGACACACCATTCCTCTTCAGGGTCCTGTGTGCCTCTAGGTGTCTACAGCACAAGTAGATTTTACAGCACTGAGGATTTGATCCACAATCTTTATTTAAGATTAGGGATAAGTAAACTAATCCTTAGTTATTAGCTCTCACTTTGTCCCTTTTTAAAAAATAAATGAACAAGGACTTTTTTATTTTCTAAGGACTTACTCTATTTTCTAAGAATCCTAAAATAATATTCAGTGGCTTCATAACCCAATGTTTCCTAAGATGTATAACTGAAAATACTGAGAGTTTGCAACCTGCTTCATCATTTATCTACTTAACAGTTTTCCATTTTGCATTGCTTTTTTTTACTACTTTTAAATAGGTGGCACTCAATATAAAATCAATTTAACATTTATTTTACTAAAACTGAGCATAGTAATTTTCACTTAAGAACAAAAGCCCACCATTAAGCCACTTCTTTCCCTTTGAAACCTTAAACATGATTTATTTGTTTGTTTGTTTGTTTTTGTCCTGGCTGGTGTGATTCAGTGGATTGAGTACCAGCCTGCAAACCAAATGGTCGCCTATTCCACTCCAGTCAAGGTAAATGCCTGGGTTGTGAGCCAGGTCCCAAGTAGGGGGCATTCAAGAGGCAACAACACATTGATGTTTCTCTCTCTCTCTCTCCTTCCCTTCCCCTCTCTCTAAAAATAAATAAATAAAATCTTTTTAAAAAGTAAATAAATATTATTCTTTACTAAATATAGCATAGTTTTACAAAATCATCAGGCAAAAACCTAGAAAACAATATCATATATTTTGTAGAGAATTAGTCAAAATCATCCCAACAAAAGGTAGTCATTTAGGAATATGTCCATTTTTTCTAAATTGCTTAGAAAATCTGTCATTCTCCACAGTACCTTACTCATTAACATTGTGAAGCCCTGGGCATTCCAGTGTTAGAGAAACCATCTTGATAATCTGATTAGAAGAGGAAAAATAGATCTTTAAAAATATGGATTTCCACAGCACTTTATTTTTTATTTGAGTTTAAAGTCCTTTTCATTTATATTTCCTCTGGGTACCACAACCAAAAACAAACAAAAAATAAAACAAAACAAAAATGCAAAACAAAATGAGGAAGCAAACAAAATGTAACCAAACTCCCACTCACTCTGGGTAAACAATCAGCAGCGAACAGCAGCTCAGGACTCAGATCTGTTTCCTGCCCTTCAGAGTCCCCCCGCCCCGCCCCCTTCCTTCCACGGGGACTCCTGTGGTGGTGCCTGGTACAGAGCTGTTTCCAGGATTAATTCAAGGTCACAATGCCATGGACCCACTCTAACTAAACAAGCAAATTATAGAACAAATATACTTATAAAGGATTTTATACAAGTCATAATGTTAGGTGTTCTGAAAGAGCAAGGCACAGTCACTTCCTTTAAACAATTTATAGCCTGCTAAGTTTGAGGCGCTATGAAAAATGTGTGGCTAACAATAACTTTTTAAAAAAATCTGGTAGACTCCAAAAGAGAGGTGGAAATAAAAGTGTTTTGAGGATTTAATAGAGGGAATAATTATATTAAGGTGAAAGGATTTGGAAAGGTTTCTTGGACAAGGTAGACATTTGAGATGATCTTTAGTTAAGGGCCACAATTTTACAATGCTCTGGGGAGAGTGTTGTTATCAAAGGGAAAAGCATGAAATAAGAATTGCGTTTGACTGGATCTGGGAAGGTAATTTGGGGTTCCACTATTTGGAGCCCAAAAAGTCAGGTTAAGGAGATTGGACCTTACTCCTCCACAAAGGGCTGAAAGGCAGAGACAGGGGCTGATGAGAAGTTGTTGGAAGTGGGAGGAGGAGGAAGGTGGAGATAAGTACCAGTAACAAGACAGTGTTTCTGGGTGTGGATGACCAAGAATGTTCCAGGTAAAGGAGGGAGTGGGTGGCAGAGATGGGTTAAAGCTAAGCTGAGGCCATCAAAGACATCATTTTTTTGTTGGATTCATCAGCTCTCCTGCTTGTGAAGGTCAGTGCCTTCAAATTTTCACCTAATAAGTTAAGCAGCTTACATATTTCAGAGTAAGAATTCCATTTTCATGTGAAGATGATGTGTTTCCAAAGTCCTTCCTTTGTTAAAAGGCTAAGGAAAGTTCAAACATGGCAGAGCCAAAGCAGCAGCTGTGGGAGAGAGTTTAAAGGGCTGGTGAGTGAGAGATGTCAGCGATGATCTCAGTCTCAGTGCAGATAAAATGCTTTATGTCTTTGTGACTAATGAAAAGTCAGCTTGCCCAAAAGGGCATAAAATTCAATACATTAAAAAGTAAAGGCTTAATGAAATTTCGACACATACTACAACATGAATGATCCTCGAGGACATTATGCTAAATGAAATAAGCCAGTCACAAAAGGACAGATGCTGTAGGATTCCATTTATCTGAGGAGCTTAGAAAAGTCAAATTCACTGGGAAAGAAAGTAGAATAGAGGTTACCAAGGACTAAGGGAAGGAAGAAGGGACAGTTAGTGTTTAATGGGTACAGAGTTTCGGTTGGAATGATAAAAAATTCTGGAGATGGATAGTGATGATGGTTACACAATAATGTGAAGGTACCTAATGCCACTAAACTATACTTCCAAAAAATGTTAAAATGGTAAAAACTACTGAGCTGGCCAGGTAGCTCAGTTGTTTAGAGCGTGATTCTGATGCTCCAAGGTTGCAGGTTCAAGCCCTGATCAGGGCACATACAAGAAGCAACCAATGAATGTAATAATAAATGGAACAACAGTTTGATCTCTCCCTCTCTCTGTCCCAAAAATCAAATTTTAGAAAATGGTAAAACTACTGTATGTACATTTTACTACAATTAAAAAGAGTAAAGGCTCAATGAGGTCTATATAGCGGTTTTTATAATAGCAAATTTAATTTCTTAACTTTTAGAAAGAAAGTTTATACAATGTGGCTGGATAGAAGCACGCTTGCTGGCTGGCATTTCTACAGGGGCTTTTTGGTTCCAGAAGAAGAGAAATTATCTAACAAGGTGGTTTGGTGAGTAAGGGACCAAAGAAGCTGGGTATGGCAATGGATACCAGCAGAAACTGTTTTGCCCAATGTTCTCATCTTCAGTATAGGAATATATTTGCCAAGGAGGCCTGAATCTTTGCATCAGCCAGTCTGGGCACTCTTACTCAACACAACATAGCCAAGCAAGGTTATTTTTCAAAGCGCAGTTCATCAGTCAGGAATGCAGTGAGAAAATATGACTAACATATCAAAGCTATAAAAAAGAATGATTAAATCTAAAATATTCACTAGAGAAAAGAGAAGAGTAACACTAGGGAATATTTCTACATGATCAAAGTCTGTGATTTTAAAATGAAATTTTCGACTTCTGGCCAAGATGGAGGCATAGGTAGATGCACTGTGCCTCCTCCCATAACCAAGATAGGGACAACAACAATATAGAAACAAAGTAACAACCAGAACTGACAGAAAATTGAAGTGTGTATGGCAGTCGGACACCCAAGGATTTAAAAATAGACACGTTCATCCAGACCGGTAGGAGGGGCGGAGTCGGGCCAGGTGAGGGAGGCAGAGTGGAGCACACAGCAACCAGGGCAGTGCGCAAATCCGCAGCGGGCAGACCTTAGGAGCACACCGGCAGTGGCTGGTGCGCCCTGGCCAGGGGGTGGTGACCGGCAGACCCAGCAAGGCGGCCATTGTGAAGCAGGGCACTGCACCCAACTCAGGGTCCCAGCAGGAATAGAGCTTTGGGTCACTGACTGAAAAGGAAGGTCCCGCAGGGTGCACAGGCCCACCCACACCGGAATCGGTGCCAGAGGGGCCCAGTTGGCTTGCGGAAAGTGGCAGAGGGGTCTGAGGTCCTACAGAGAGTTGAGCAAGCACCATTGTTCCTTCTCAGACCCCGCCCCCACATACAGCGTCACAACCCAGCAACTGGGGTGCCCCACTCTGGTGAACACCTAAGGCCCCGCCCCTCACTACAGGACCTCAACAAGAACAAAAAGAAAAAAAAACAAAACAAAAAAACCAGCAAAATGATGGCTCAAACAGAAGAAGAATTGAAAGCCCCAGAACCCATCCTTTTAAGTGACCAAGAGATAGCCAACCTATCAGATACACAGTTCAAAACACTGGTGATCAGGATACTCACAGAATTGGTTGATTTTGGTCACAAATTAGAAGAAAAAATGCAGGTTACAATAAGTTTAATGAAGAAAAATGCACAGGGAACCAATAGTGA
>JAPYXV010003438.1:0-12254 GCA_028533065.1 Trachops cirrhosus
TAGATTTCCAATTTCTTGCTGTTTCCCTTCTCCTTCTGGTACCCCTATGATGCAAATGTTGGACCTCTTGAAGTTGTCCCAAAGGCTGCTTAAACTATCCTGATATTTTTGGGGTTCTTTTTTTGTTCTTGTTATTCTGATTGGTTGCTTTTTGCTTCCTTATGTTCCAAATCATTGCTTTGATTCTCAGCTTCATCCATTCTACTGTTGTGTCCCTGCAAATTGTCCTTTATTTCAATTAGTGTATCCTTCATTTCTGACTGGATCTTTTTTTATGCTGCTGAGGTGCTCACTAAGTTCCTTGAGCATCCTTATAACCAGTGTTTTGAACTCTGCTTCTGATAGATTGCTTATGTCCAATTTGTTTAGTTCTTTCTCTGGAATCCTGTTCTGTTCTTTCTTTTGGACCATGTTTGTTTGTCTCCTCATTTTGGCAGCCTCCCTGTGTTTGTTTCTATGTGTTATGTGGAGCTGCTATGACTCCCTGTCTTGGCAGTGTGGCCTAATGTAGTAGGTGTCCTATAGGGTCCAGTAGCACAGCCTCCCCCATTGCCCAAGCTTCATACTTGAGGTGTGCCCTTTCTGTGTGCTGATTACTTCCCCCTCTTGTGGTTGAGCCTTAATTGCTGTTGGCAGGTCAATGGAAGAGTTTTACCCAAGCTGGTCAGCTGCAAAGACTGGCTGTGACCACTGACCACCAGCCTCTGCCCTATATGGAGGATCAGCTGTGCAGGGGCAGGATAGTGGTGTTCCAGTGTGGTCTGTAGCTGTCCACTGGATACACAGGATTTTCGGTTTCCTGGGTGGTGCAGGCCAAGGTCAGCCCCTCCTGTATTGTGCCCAGGCCCACCCTGCATGAGCTCTAAAGCAATCTGAGATGGCTGCTACTTGTGCTAGGCTTGGAGATTCCCTGGTGAAGCCAAGCTGTGAATCTGGGATGGCTGCTGCTAGTACTGGACCTGGGGCCACTTAACAAGGGTTATGCAGCTTGGGGGCTTATGGCAGCTGGCTTGTTGTTTATTTGATAGGATTTGGGAAGTTGTGAAGCATGAGTCAAGACCAGCCGTTCATATAGAAAAGCCATGGCTAACAGTTTGGATAGGCCATAAGTTGGGAGGGAAGCAGAATCACAGGGGATCCCCAGTGTGGGACAAACAGTGTTAGCCAGGTTGATGGAGTCTCAGATATGTAGGGGGAGGCCTTAGAAAAAGGGCAATGGCCTCTGACCACCTTTCTGTCTAAGAGAAAGCTGTCCTCCAGTTCTTGCCTTAATCCTAGACACTTCAGTTCCTCTCTGTATGCCACTAGTGCCTTTCAATGTGCTACTCTTTTGCTGTGGCTTGGAGGGAGTGAGACTGAGTGAGACTGAGTAATTCTGTGTGCGGGTTCTTTAAGGGGACCTGCTTGGGACTCTAGAAGTTTCTTTCACCAACTCAATCCTCCATGGTTTTTGCAGCCAGACATTATGGGGACTTATCTTCCTGGCACTGGAGCCATGGGCTGAAGGGGGGCCTGGTGTGGGTCTGGGACTCCTCACTCTTGAGATATCCCTACCAAATTTTTATCTACCACATGTGGAAGTGGGACCAATCCATTCCAAATCTGTGCCTCTCCTACCAGTCTGGATGAATATGGTTTCTTTAATTCTGTAGTTGTCAGCCTCCTATTCAACTAGATTTTTGATGGTTCTGAATGTGGTCGTTCTATACTTTGGCTTTAATTTTGGTGTAGTTGTGCAAGAAGGTGAGCTGTGTTTACCTATGCTGCTATCTTTTTTTATTACAAAATTTTTTACAGTTGTTCAATTACAGGTGTCCCCATTCCCCCCCCCCCCACCATTATTCTCCCTTGCCCTACTGATTCCCCACTTCCCACGTTGAATCCTCCTCACCATTGTCTTTGTCCATGGGTCCTTTATACATGTTCCTTGACCCTTACCTATCATGCCATCTTGACTGGAAGTGAATAAATTTTATTTTTCTCATTGTTTAAGGAAGCTAATATCACTGGATTTCATTGCTTGCATCACATTTGGCCATGAGCATCACCTCATGATCCATGGAGACCAGTGACCAGCAGCACCTAACCTCAAGTCCTAAAATCTATATTTCTCTTTTTGGAACTTACCTTTTGTGTCTACAGGTCTTGTCCAACAGAACAAGAATTGTTTTGGCAGAGCCATTCAAGAATATTAAAGAGTCTTCGTGGGAGTCAGGGGGAGAGTTTGGAACCAAGAATAGTAATGCTACTAATAAAAATAGCTGAAAACTATCATCACAGTAATAATGATAATATATGGTACCCACTGTGATTTATACAAAGTTTTTTAGATTTATACAACATCATTTCATAGATGAAAAAACTGAGAATAGGCATTGTTAGGCTATTTTCCCATAGAAAAAAACACTAGTTAAGTACTGAAGCCAGTATTTGAATAAATGTCCATGGAGTGAAGTTATCCTAGGTTTACCCAAAATTCTAGGTCACGTCTGTCTTCTTGTTCATTGTTGGGGATTTTTGCTTTGTGAATACAGACTCGAGGGTCCACTGAAGGGAAATGTGAAGTCCGAATGGTAGCCTGGTACCCACAGATGAATGGCACTCTATTCGGAGGATCATCTGACTGCCGCCACCAAAAGGAATAAGGCAACTGGTTCTAGCTCTTGGAGGTCTGGAATGTGATGTAGTCCCTCAGAGACCAGACCATGGTTAATTACTCTCTATTTATTCACACAGCTGAATTCCTACTGTCAGTGGGTCCTGTGATACAGGTCTAGGCTGCCAGCAAACACGGAGCAGTGCTGATCCTGGTGTGCCTGGGGCTGGGCAGGATGTCCTATCGAATGATTATCATGTGCTCCCCAGTGCTCTCGCTTTGTTCTGGCTCTTCTGCTGCATTGTTAACAGACTTTTCTCCTGGGACATCTGGGAGCTGGAAATCGCTCACATAGATCACACACATGCTGCTGCCAGTAGGCAGCTTTACCTTGCTGAAGGCCTCCCTCACTCTGGTTGATAGTGAGTGAGCCCTCCCAGTTGGAGCTTGTTACCTGGGAGCTGTCCAGATCCACTGATGAAAACTGGCTAAGGGGTAGTCGTTACGGTCAATTACCGGCAGCCCATTAAATGAGTGTTGGCAAACTGAGAGCCACTGAGTGCTATTTCCGAGGCACTTTGGGTGCATTGTTTTTCCAGCCCCTCTTCTCTTAGTCTGCCCTGTCTCCATCCTACTCTTTCATGCTGGAACTCATGAGACTATGAAAGGAGGTGGATGGAACCCTTGTGTAATTTTGATTCACTGTGCAGTGACTCCTAGGTGGTAGCATGGAGTGAGTTGCTCTGTGCTTGAAGGTGAGTTGAGCTTCCTTCACCTCTCAGGGAAAGGATGGAGACTTCGTTGAGAGTCAGTGACCTAAATTGCCAGAGAGGTCCGAGTATGACTGGAAACCAAGGGCCTGCAGAGTTCCTCTGGGTCTTCCCAGCACAGGGAGGGAGGAAGCTGCCTTCTGTGGGAAGGCTGCATCCAGACCTTTCCAGGCAGTTATCAGAGGCTTTCAGCCTGGACCACCTCAGAAGGTTGCTTGTGCTCATCATTTTGGGGTTAGGCTTCATTCTGGCTTTCTTTCTGGGGAACTGTAGAGTTTGCATCAGCAGAATTTCTCTGGTCTGTTAGGTAGGGCTCATTTCTTCCTAAGATCTTCCTCACGAATCCTTTAGATCAGTGATTTCCAAAGTGTGGTCCCTAGGCCAGCAGCAGCAACACCATGTGGAAATGTGTTAGAAATGTAAATGATCAGTCCCCATCCTAGACTGAATGAGAAGCTCTGGGGACAGACTGTTTTAGCAAGCTTTTCTAGGTGATGAACAGTCACGCTGAAATCTGACATCTACTGTTTTAAAGCCATGCTACCCAAAGTATGGTATGTGGGCCACATGCAACCTTAGCTTCTCTTGGGAGATGACTAGAAATTCAGGATCTCAGGACCACCTTGCAGACCCATTGAATCAGAATCTTCATTGTAACCAGGTTGCCAGGTGATTTTTTATTGTATTTTAAAGCTTGAGAAAGGCTACTTGATTTTTTATTTTTATTTTTTATTCTTAATAATCTTTTAAAAAGTTTGTTGTTTTTGTTGTTAATAGTTTTTAAAAAATAGTTTATTTTTATTTTTTATTTTTTCTGAGAAAGGTTGCTTTAGAGCAATGGTGCTCAATGTTGGCTGCATGTCAGGTTCACCTAATGCCAGACCCCACCCAGACCAATTAAATCAGAATTCTCGGGGTGATGCCCAGGTGTTGGTGTTTATTAAATGTTTCCCTAGTGATTCTAATACATAGTCAAGGTTGAGAGCGATTGCTTGGGACCACCTCTGGCTCCAGAACCATGGGGAGCTACGACTGTTAAAAGACAAAACAAAACAACCAGCCAGCTATGCAACCACCAGCACAAAACTGGTGATGTACAGCAGAGCCTCCCAGTGATATGGAGGATCACACATATCTCACAAATGTGTTGGGTGGATATAAAATTATCGATCGCATCAGCCTTTGGGGGTGGCAGGATGGGAACTGGGTTACCATGAGCAACCAATTATCCCAGAGGTTATTGTCAATATCATTTTATATGGATGCTATGACAGGCAAATAGGTTAGGAAACATGTTGTAGAGAATCTGAAGAAGCCTATTATTACTGTGTTAATGCACCACTGTGGCAGTGGGGTATGGGAAGGGTTGTGGGAGGGAGATGCTGAAAATGACAAACTCTGGGACTGAGAGGGCAGGAACATGCCTCTGAATGGTTGATGATGTCAGTAATTGAAATCCAGGCAAATACTTCCTAGACCATCATTGCTACCTGCTATTTATTTGGCATTCTTGCTATTTAGAGGTTTCCTAGCTATTATCTGCTTATTTCTCACAATAGGCTCACCTATTTTCTCTTCTTTGGTGTAGAGGAAATTGAAGCCCAGGAAGGCTGGATCTCCCTTAATGCCAGTCCAGAAGGGCCAGTCAAAAGGTGAAGAGTGTTTCCTTGATGTCCATTGGAAAGATCTAGAGATATCACCTTTCCCTTCAAAATGGCAACGTTGGGAGGGAGGGACTTAGCCCCCTCTTTCAGGCAGGGACTGTGTTCCTGCTGCTGCCTTTAGTCCTGGAGCCTGTGGTTTCCTGGGGGTACCCCAGGAAAGGTCCAAAAGAGAAACTATTGAGCTAATTATAAAGCCTGACTGTTGTTTGGCTGCCTTGTGTGTGTTAACACTTTTCCCCTTCGCACAAGTTTTCATCCCGGTGCTGGATGAACATATTGTAATTATGCTAATCATGCTGCTGGGCAGCCTGAGGCTGAGAGGGAGGGGCGTCCCTCTCCTTAATTGTTTCCTCTCCCGGAGCAGTTGGTTGTCTGCCTGAGTCCCCAAATAGGCAGAGGGAAGACTGCGTGGCTGGCTGGGCTTCTTGTCCTGGGGCTGCTTTATCCACCTGGTGTGCAGGGAGAGAAGGTTCAGAGAAGCTGCTAAGGGTGGGTTGACTGGGCCAGGGGGCCTTCTGCTGGATCCAGTAGGGACTGTATTCAGGACTGTCCCTTGGGAGATGGTGAAAGAGGAAATTGATCTTTGCTCTTTGGTGGTGGTGGCTCTTCCTTCTTCTCCTCTGCCTCTCCCTCCCCTACTTCCCTTTCTTCTTTTCACTTCTCTTCAACCTCTAGGCACAGTGTGTTCCTGCTGGTTTGAAATGTGTTTACAGGCTAATTTATGATATATACATAATTATAGATGTAGATGCAGATGGAGATATCGATGTGGGCATAGATATAAACATCCTCATGCATAGGAGACTTAATGAAGATTTGACTACTTAAGATTACAACTTGTTAGAATGCACAATGCCTAAGGAACCTAAGGCCGTGAATGAGAGAGCTATTTTCAGTCAAAGTGGCCTGTCCAGTGTTCTTCATATATGGCCTTATATATGGGTTATAATAAAAAAGATTGGCACCTAAATTCATCTCTTTAGGAAAGAACTGACTGCTTCACGAAATAATGTGGTGAGTCAATTGGTGGTGAGAAGAGAAAGTTCTCAGGGAAGTTTCTGGAAGGAGAAGGCAGGAAAAATGGAAAGTGTTTAAGAAAATGGGAGAATTTGTTCTCTTGGGGGCAAGAGGAAAGAGAAGTAGAAAAAAGACCAGAGGAAGAAGAGGATGGAGAGTCTGGCAGAGTTTTCAATGCAAATTGATAATGCAGACTGGATTTGTCAGTAAGTTGTTTTTGTTCACTTTTTCTAATGCCAGCCACCTGCATGAGTTCTTCAGCAAATGAAGTGAGCTCCACAGACTTCCCTGGTGAGCGCGGCTCTGTGTCGTGTACCTCTGTGTCATCCAGGGACAGGAGCTGGGTCTCACCTCTGGGTTGATGTAGACTGAAAAGGAGCATTTACTCAGGGGTGACCTTGAGACGGTTAGCGTCTGGGAACCCACGTGGACTTTCACAGGATGTGCAATTCTGGTCCAGGCCCGTTGTAAGCAGATTTTACAGGGCAGCATGACACCCGTCATCATTCTGGGTTACACTGAAGTAACAGCTGAGAAGGCAAATGCTGACTCTTAACTGTCCCCAGCTGGAGCTATGCAGTGGTTTTATTTTCCACTTATGTTTAGTTTATTTCTATCAGCAGTGTCATATCCAGCTGTCAGGAAGACCATGGAAGGAGTTCTTCTTTCTTTTTTTTCTTTTTCCTTTTTGTATCACGCAGGTCTTTATAGCTGCAAAGAACTCCAGGGAAGTGCTAAGCTCTGTGTAACTGGCTGATGGGCTCCATTTAGCACCACGGTTCTTCTGTGGGATTCTTTGTTCAGTGTTGGTTGTTACACTCATGATTCAATCCAAAAATTTCCAGCTTCAACGAAACCAGTTT
Source organism: Trachops cirrhosus (assembly GCA_028533065.1). Lineage (NCBI taxonomy): Eukaryota > Metazoa > Chordata > Mammalia > Chiroptera > Phyllostomidae > Trachops > Trachops cirrhosus. The sequence goes on from JAPYXV010003438.1 coordinate 6,911, forward strand.
ACGATACTATGAACCAAGTCCAGAACAAAGATCATTAGTTCAATTTATGTTGCCTGTCAGTCAAGGGCCTGCTGGGTCTTCAGCACTGAGCTAGGTTTTAAGGAGTGGGGGTGTACAAAATAGAAAACACAATCCCTGCCCACAGGCCAGCATATTTGAGGGAATATACATCATCTCTTCTCTCTCAGCATTTTCCTTTCTTTGAAAAATTCTGTTCTCTTTTTGCCTTGTTTTTTGTCTTCTGTTTTCCATTCTATAAGATTAGTCTTTACTCACATTTTCTATAAATATTTCTGCCTTTTCTTCTTCTTTGACCTTATTATTATTATTTTTATCACATAATAGATTTTTTTTAAAGCAGGAAAACAAACAGGCAAACACCAACACTATCTCTTCAGAGCCTGGCTCCTGAAGAGTCACCAGGGGGTGAAGCAGAACTCTCTGCTCAGACTGTGTCACCTTACCCAGGTGTTAGAACTCTAATGGTCCATTATCTGAAAGATGTTCCTAACATGGGCATTCTGACCTGCTAAGCAATAGGAGCTTTTCCCATAATCATACACAAGCTAAATTCAGGGTGGAGCTTCAGTCCCAAATCAGAATTACCCTGGATTCTTGGCACTTTAAGCCAGATTGCTAATACCCAGTGATTGTATTAGAGTATCTCTTGTGGGCATGACTCCTCCTCCCCCATTTTCAATGCTAATTAAAAGAAAAAAATGAAAAGCTCATTTCTCAAAAAAAATTGGCAGACAGATAATATAATTCTGGAACACACAGATTAAATATTATTTACATGTTATTTGACATTGTAACATGGGCTTGTGCATATTCTTGCAACTTTAAGTAGCTATTTGACATGCTACTTTATCAAGATTAGATCAATTTAATTGGAAAAAGAGAAAGTCTAGGGCGAGTTGTTATCCTTAGGAAAAGAGAAGCCTGCCACTGCTCATCAACATCTATGCAGCTGATGAGAAAAGGAATAACCAGAGTATTGTCTCTACTGGGGCAGGCGGACTGTCACCTTGTCTAGCAAACCACTATTTCCCAACATGTGGCTGCTGACCTATTCAAATGACTGCTTTCATTTGCTACTTCAGATCTCATCATTGACTATATTAGGGACCTTATTTGTTTACTATGTTCAATAGCCAACAACCTTGTTAACATTGAGAATGGAACTCGGAGATAATTAAACTAAAAATCAGCAATAATACAAACCATCATATAATGAAGGCAAATGCCATTCTATTTCCCATTGTTAAGAAAAATGGAATAGAAACATTTACCTGGGAAGACATGAGGAAAAGTTCTTGCTATGCTGCATCGTTTCTTGCCACATTTTTACCTAATGTTAAACTCATTTGGAAAAAAACAATGGTGCAAAGATATATAAGTAAGCGTAGGTTAAGTTATGCTGTGTAACAAACAATCCCCGAATCTCGGTACCTTAACATATAAAGGTTTATTTTTTCCTTATGCACTTTCCACCAGTGGGTGTTCTAGCACTCCAGGAAGCTCCTTTCCAAGAGATGTAGCTTGCTTGAATATGTTGCTAGGCCACCTGGAACACATGTCTACCATTGGTTATTAAAGAATGGGAAAGAGCTTTGCATGCCAACTCTTAAATGCTTCATTCCCAAAGTGACATATATCACTTCTGCTTGCAACGTGTTGGCCATAATTACAGTAGTCACAGTGCCCCTTCTAACGGCAACTGAATTGAGAAATGTGGGGGAACACATAGCTAGTGAGTGCTAAATGTCTCTGTCACAAAGCATAAATGGGACCCATGCTATGTTGAAAGGGTCTCATTTTGCTAACAAGCAGTGTTTGTGTGGTAGGAGTGTGTTAGAGAAGCTAGCAGAATGCTGGACTGCTGGAACTGACAATGGTCAAGGCTCTCTGAAAGCTGAAGAGCTGGAGTTAGCACTGGGCTTGCTTAGGCTGCTGCGATTAAGTAGACAGGATGGGGGAAGACCTTAAGAGGCAGCAGGCAGAGGTCTGGTTACCTAAAAGGGGACCACACCATACAGAATGGGTCTGATACTTACCACTTCAAGTCTTGAGGTTTGTGAGGGCCCTTTCTGAAGGTGCTAAGTTCCCTGTAGATACCAACCATTCCTGGAGGGTGTCCTCCCAGGTGCTGAACTCTTGGAAGGCAGGGACCATACCTTACTGGTTGTTAAGACTGCAGCAGTGTGTGCCATGGTGACTTATGCAGAGAATACTCACTGGTTACTGGCTGAAAACACTGGTCAGCTAGAGTAGGTCAATAAGTATTTCTTCCCATGTGCTTCTCAAACTTTGTTATGCTGACAAAATCCAGAGGATATTTGGTATAGATGCAGATCCTGATTCAGTTAGTCTGGGGTGGGGCCTGAGATTCTGCATATCTACCAAGGCTTCATACTCCACATAAAAGTATTAACTGAGGATTGTACTTGAATGTGTTCATCCACGGAGGCTCTGTTTTCTGAATATGATAGGTTTACTTGGCAGCCTCTGCTGTGAGAGGCAATAACCTCAATCTGGTGTTTCTATTGCCCAGGCCGACTGATGGCAATCATGGGTCTTAAGAGACAAAGAGGACTGAGCTCTTTGTGAATATATGAAGTTTCAATACACCTGATTTTATTTTCCCCTCTTAAGGCATCTGACAGGCAGTTAATAGCTCATGAAAAAGCAGTGTGTAAATTGTACTTTGAAGGAATTGGAAAGTACTGCTTTTATATGATTCCCTTTGCATTTCAACTCCCAAATCCTGTCCGGCCAGAGGCCTGGCCACAGAGTGGCTCCTCAGGCATTCGGATGTGTTTGAGCAAACACGAGAGGCCATCAAATCACTCTAACACTGGCCACGTCAGGGCGCTCACTGGAGATGACAGTTCAGCTTCAAAATAGGTATGCAAACCGGAATAATGAAATGTTCCATTTTATTAAGTTCCTGGCCAGAGGGAGGGATTGTATTGGAAAGGAGAAAAGGTGGGGAGTTTTTAGCTTGATTTCTGTGGTGCTGATAAGCAGTAATTTTTGCAGAGGGGGGAAAAGTAATCCACTGCTATAAAATCATTTTCATAAAACCATGAATGAGTTATTGCTTGGAGTAAGGCATGGCTCCTAATGGCTGCCAGAGCTTCCTTCTCCATCTTTCATGGGTCAGTCCGACATTTTTATAGTGCTGACACAAGAGAGAGCATTCATGTTGCTTCCCTTCCCCATCTGTCAATAGTTAGGGTAGAGTGCCACCAGCTCAGGTTCACTTTTGGTCTGATTTCTGTGTCAGCTGAGCACAGGACTGCTGGGGATGCCACAGGAGTGGGGTGGCTCTGGAGCCAGTTGCACCACGTTTTCAGACCATGAATGGTTAGAAGGTTTGAGAGTACATAGTTTTTGCATGAATCAGAAGAAAGTGCTATTTTCTCTCCTTTATGGTTCATCAGAACCTTGGCTACGCTGCATTGGCCTTGCTTTCCCTGGACCTCCCAGAGCTTTGTCCAAGTTCCATTTCCAGAAAATGGGACTCTTGTCTCTCACTGTACCTGGGAATATGCCTGACCCCCAAACAGCAACCCCGAGAGCTGGTCCAACATACAAATGAGAAGAAAACACTTATTTAATGTGTGTGTACCTCCATGTTTTTGGCCCCTCCAGTTGTGTCTGTGTGCCCTGCAGCTTACTTGTCCTATCTCTTCACATAAACCCCAACAGGAACCAATGGAATTGAGAAAATTATAGAGATGACAAATCTTGGTATGAAGATGACTTGATGCAAATGAATCAAAGTGATTTGAGTTTTCCCATCCTCCTGAGAGGTTTTATCAATTTTTGTGCAATTGGTCTTGGTAAACAGTTACCAATGGGAAAATATAATCTCTTAAAGATAATTTCTGTTCTGTATAGAATCACTTAAAAGAGGCCACATGGATAACCCTAGGTCAGAGGTCTGTGAGTATAACTCAAGGTCAAGTGTAGGTGCAAACTTTGGGAAGTTTCTAAAAGTGCAGGGATTTATGGAGCACCCAGGGAAAATTTTAGTTTGTTGAGTTTCTTCCAGGTTCTTAATGCCTGTTGCTACATTTTGTCTTTTTCCTCTTAGAAGGCCAGATGAGATAGAACCAAGAAAATTCGAGTTTTGTTAATTGTTGTAGATATCTCCTGACCTCAGAGTCCTGTATGGCTTGTCTGGGAGCTTCATTCATCATGGAAGGAGTGGGAGAGGAATGAATTGGACTACTTTTGTTCTACAGAATAATGGTAATCGATATAATTTATGTCTCATTTTTAGGTACCATCGCATGCTTTACTTCCACTATTTTGAATCTAGGCAACACTCTTGCAAAAGAAACGTCTTACTCTTGTTTTTCAGATGAAGGCACAGAAACTCAGAGGTTAAATAACTTGCCCAGAATTTATGGTTTGTGAGTAATGAGGTTGGGAATCTAAACCCATCCTATAATCCTCCTTTCCAAACTTACAACATTTCTGATGTGTTATATGATAAATCACTTTAGTTTGTGAGGAATCAGCATCTATACTTCTGCTTACAAAGATAAAAAGATTTTCTGAGAAAAAAAAGCAACTGAAGAACATGTTAAAAATACATGTGTTAGGACTTCTGGCCAAGATGGAGGCATAGGTAGACACACTGTGCCTCCTCAAACAACCAAGATAGAGACAACAACACTATAGAAACAAAATAACAACCAGAAGTGACAGAAAATTGAACTGTATGGAAGTTGAACACCCAAGGAGTTAAAATAGACAAGTTCATCCAGACCTGTAGGAGGGGCGGAGTTGGGCGGGCAGCCTGGGTGCGGGTCACAGATTAGAAAGCAGGGAGCTTTGGGACTGGACGCGTAAGGCAACCAGGCACACAAGACCTCAGCGGGCAGACCCTGGGCGCACAAGCGGTGGCTTGCAGACCCTGGCCGAGGGGTGGCAACCGGCAGACCCAGCCAGGCGGTGATTGTGAAGCAACGCACTGCATGCAACACAGGATCCCAGCACTGGAAAATAGAGCTTTGGGGCACTGATTGAAAACACCTGTGGGGTTTGAGAACAGGGAGACACTCCCAGCCTCACAGGAGAGGTCGTTGGAAAGTCCCACAGGGTGCACAAGCCCACCCACACGGGATTTGGCACCAGAGGGGCCCAGTTTTCCAGGGGGACGAGGCGGAAGGGTCTGAGGTCTGATAGAGAGCAGTGCAAGCCCCATTGTTCCTCCTCAGACCCTGCCCCCACATACAGCATCACAACCCAGCCACTGGGGTGCCCCGCCCTGGTGAACACTTAAGGCTCCACCCCTCAATATGTAACAGGTGCAGCCAGACCAAAAAAA
>JAPYXV010003439.1:0-12254 GCA_028533065.1 Trachops cirrhosus
ATTGTTGGCTAGTATTATCTCCTTAAAAAGAAAAACAACTTTATTTTGTACAAAACACAAAACTACTTAAATTTAATTAAATAATATGGTGATAATATGAGGCAGTTTTCTGCTGAATAGAAACTAAGTTTATTAAATCTGAATTAATTAAAAATTGGTTGGCTTTGTAATGACTAAGGGATTAATTGAGCTCTACATTTAATTTTGAAATTTATACATATTTTGACCTTGGAGAGGAGGAAAGAGAAAGGAGATGATGGGGGGAAATGTGATAGCAAATAGAAGCACGAAGACAGAGAAGAGAGAGAAGCATGAATAGCATTTTATTTATTTTTTAATTTTATTTTTTTAGATTTCAGTTTGTGTACTTGTGTTTTACCTTCAAGAGAACACTTAAAAGTTTTATCTATTCTGTGTTTCCATTGCTGGCTCTTTGTGAACTGAGTGTATTTTTCTTACTAATAATTTTGAGGAAACTTTTTCTTTATGAATGGTACAAGGTTTTACAAGGACAAAAATATCCTATAAGTGACATCAGAATACAGTCCCATATTTAATAAAAAGAAAACAGAACTGATATTTAGACTGCAAAATGAACTTTCTACTAGCAGTAGAAAATGATAAATTATTAACCTCCTATATTTGTCTGAGATACACTATCACGAACAAATTAAACTGTTTTATTTTTGCTTTTTTTAATTTTTTTATTTTAGATTATTCAATACAGTTTCTAGCTTTTATTCCCATTCCAGCCCACCCACCCATCCCTCCCCACCTCCCTTCCATTTCCAAGCCCCGTAGTTTTGTCCATGTGTCCTCTATATTTGCTTTATTTTTGCTTTTAAAATATCTTCTTTTACAGAGAGACATGAGATCATCAATACATTTCTAGGCACATCTTTAAATTTTAGCAAACATCAGAGCAGACAGAGCAAATTCTAAAAGAAGCATAAGTCCCTTCTCACAGGTGTGTAAAAAAGCATTTATTTAAGTGCAGTTTTATATTCCTTGCCTTGGATGCATAATTGAGATTATTCCAAAGCGAAGACACCTCTATTGAAATTTTATATTAGAGAATAATATCTTTGTTTGTTGATCTTAAGAAGACATGTTATTTATACGTTTTGACTTATAAAAAGAACAGTTTAAGGCTATGCATTCAGTAATTAAATGTTAAATATTTTATTTTTACCATGACAAATATCTACATGAGTAAACTAATCTTCATTGTTTGTAAACAATTTCTCAATTGAAATAGCATATGCTTTAAATAACAAGTCTAATTTAACTTTAAAAAATGTGTGCAATATATGTTTCTATGTGTATGTCAAAAAGATCATCTTTGATGACAACACACTTTAGATACAATGAAATATTGCACAGTATGGAGATCATGTGCCATATTCTGAATTTTGCAGCTCATAAGCATATTGTTATTTACATATGTAAACATACTCTTATAAGGAAGATGGAAAGGGCGGCAAGTTTCCAATGTAGTATTTCGGAAAATGTTCTGAGAGTAACCCCATTCAACATTCTATTTCAAAATAAATAAAATGTTGTTTATTTATGTTCAAAGAATTTGGTTTGAATTTATGCTAAAAGAATTTTGGAAAATGCTGCGTGATATAGTCTGTGCTTAGACCTTAAAATGCAAATTAGTTTATTAAAGGTATTGAGAGAACTGCAATAATGAAAACTATCTAATTTTCAACATCAATTTTTATAACTTCATTGACCAGGGAGGTGCTATCAATATTGCAAATATTGTTCTGTTTGATTTGTTTTATTTTGTGACACTTATTAGTTTTTAGTGGTACCAGTAGACTTCTGAAAGAAGCTGATCTAACTCAAAGGGAGAAAATGGAAAATTCAACATTTCCAAGCACAAAAGAGACACATTAGAAAAAGTTGCATGGATTTATTTTATTTTATTTTATTTTATTTTATTTTATTTTATTTTATTTTATTTTATTTTATTTTATTGTTTATTTTACATCCTGTCTTTTTACTCTCCCCAAAGGAAAATTTATTTACAAACTCTCAACACAATCACTGGCACTTATTCATACAAGTCCATCTGTAAAAGACCTTCTATAGTCCAAGTGACCCAGACTAGAATGTAAAGCAGTAAAATGTATCTCAAGTGCTTTTCCACAGTCAGGTTTTCAGCCTATGCCTTCCAGGGTTCCCTCTCCACACACAGCCTAGTGGACCTTGGAAAATTCTCCTTTGTGCTTGGTGCTTCCTTCCTTGAAATAGCATTGTACATGCTACACTCCTCTTTACCTGTCAGTCTTATGAAAACTCACTTGCTCTCTTTCACCACTCCCTTATGATCCTGATATGGTTTGTCTCTTATTCTAGCTATCTTACATACTTCATCCTTTATTATGTCATTTCTCCACATGGGATGCATCAATTATTCCTATTTTACCAGGTGAAATTAGCATATCGTAACTTGGCACATGAAGCCATCCGCATTTTACCAATATTAAACTATTTGATTTTTTGTTGACATATGATCAAATGAAACCAAAGTACAGCTTATCTCTAACACAAAAATAAGACCCTTTCTGCTTTTTCACACAGAAAGTACTATGTTGTGCATTGCTGGGGTGAGTCAAAAAGAAATGGCTATGTTATACTTGCTACATTCATCTCTGTTGTAACAGAGATGAATGGCATAGTCAGAAACATAAAATGTGAAACCTAAAACTCTGTTTCTCTAAAGAAAGCTAATTTATTTTTTGGAGCCCATTTCTGTTTGGTAGAGGAAAACTTATATAAGGCATTCTATTCATTCACATTTTAAAAGTTTCACTCAGATGAAAATCCAGTCAACTTCAAATATCTTTAGCTCACTCACTGTCCACAGAATCCTTCCCGAGATTCTTCTGCTTCTCTAGGGCCCTTAGCCTTCTAAGACGTTTGCTAGATCACAGAGGGGAGCCGAGCAGTGTGGAGCTCTGTCTCCCAGTCCTGTCCGCTTGGTCTCTGCTGCAGACATTTGGCACCTCTGAAGCTGTGACCCTGAAGAGGACTGCGGTATTGCTACCGTTAAACGGTCCTTTGGGATGTTGATTTTTTAACTGATAATTAAAAAGCAAAAGACTCAGGAAGAATGTTTGATCCCTGGCTTTCCTGCCTAAGAGATTCAGATAGAAAGTCTTGCTCTAGAAAGCAAATTTAGTATATGTGCCTTAGTAGGGTAGGTACAGAGGTTCCAAGAAGGGGCTTATTAGCTACAGAACACTTGGTGTCCCCTCGCTCTCAGGCTGTCTAGCAAGAATGTACCTGCCATGCGGGTTCTGCTCTTTCTCAACTGCCAGTCAATTGCTTACATCCTTTGAAGTCTTAGACATCCTCCCCCTCCCCCATTTTGCTTTGTTGATAACAACAAATAAACTTTAACTTTGCAATGTGTTCTGGCCCTCATTTTTATATGGCATCCCTAATGTGCATTCACATAATAGGCTTTCTACATTTTCCCTTGTTAATCTGACTCTGCTCATTTGTTTATTAGCCCACCTAGAACTTCAAAGATTGAAAAAAAAGTTATTTTTGCTCCCCCCCGCAAAATCCAATGATACCGTGAGGAATGATTTCATCTCATTCAACAGACTGCAGCAGGACCCTCATCACCATGGAGGTGAATGTCTGTGACCTGAGAAACCTCTTGAAGCTGCTTGGGGTGACACGTAAGACGCCAGCTGTGGCTTATTTGCAACCCGTGGAAACTCAGTGATGTTTGGTATATACTTCATAGAAGAGAAGTCCAGACGGGCATTTTCTCTACTTCTATCATCCCCTCTCTCCTGTTGGGTTTGTCTTCATCCCTGGAAATGTCAAATGTATTCTCCAGGTTCTGTAGTTCAGCATAGTCAACAAGTGCTTGTTCATTTCTGTGCACAGAATCACACTTAATGTTATAGAAAGACTTCTGAAATCTTCTCTGAGTAGAGAAAGGGAGAGGGTATTGTGCCTTAAGAAGAACTGTTTCCCAAACTCCTTCTTCTGTTTGATCCCTTGCCATTGTCTACTTCTTTTGCAACTCTGCATAGTATTAGCTTGTCTGACACCAGGGACAAGAAGACACTTGGGATTTGTTGTCTTTGTACTCAGCTGTAAATGCCCTCCCACTTCCTTTTAGCCTGGGGCAAATGGAAAGGAAAGCTGTAAAGAAGCTTTGGGAGAAGAAATGTATCCACTCTGATGCAAATATGTCAAATTTTTAAAAAAGCCTTTATTTAATTGTTAAATAAAAATTATAATCTACCTTGGCTGGTGTGTCTTAGTGGATTGAGTGCTGCTCTGTGAGCCAAAGGGTCAGTTTCGATTCCCAATCAGAGGTGCATGCCTGGGTTGTGGGGCTGGTCCCTGGTGGGGGGTGTGCAAGAGACAACCACATATTGATGTTTCTCTCCCTCTCTTTCTCCCTCTATTCCCTCTCTCTGAAAACAAATAAAATTTTAAAAAATTACAATCTTCTTGCTTTTCTTTATCTTCTTGTATGATTATTAAAATTTACATTTTAAGGTTCTTTTCTCCTGCATTGCTGTAGTGAGAATTAGGTTCTTCCACATGATCACAAGGAAATAATTCCAAGGACCACACGAGGGAGATTGTGGGGTGGCAAGATGGTTTATGCACGTGGAAACAGAAGCTGCTTCCCAAGTTTCCAGTGTCCCATCTCCTGCTGTCCTGACACAGAAAAAGACCAACTGAGCCCTCGGGAAGGCCAAGACAAAAGCCAGTCTCCAGAGCTTCTGTTTCATATTAAAACTTAGTTTTTTGTGAGCCCACAGGCAGTCTCAAGGCAACTCAGACCCCATTCACGTACCTTAACTTGCTTCCTTTCCTAGCTGCTCTCGTGGGAGAGTCCAAATGGCCATTGGCCATGTGGCTGCTAAGGCTGCATGTCTATGGAGAGAGGATGCATGAGTACATGGTGCGAGTATAGGTTATGAGCAAGAGAGAGAACTTACTACTCTTGGAGCCCTTGTCATCTGCTGAGGGCCTTGCAGCTGCTAGACCACATAGCCATGTGCTCCTGGGCAAGGGAGCATATGAATGAAAAGATGAGTGAATCACCAGTTGGGCAAGAAAGACAACTTCTATGTTCCCCTGGGGTTATATTATCTTGGGCTAGGGATGGACTTGGTGCCTTTTTCAAAGAACCAATCAGCTTCCCAAACTTCCACAGGCTTTGGATGTGTTTATCTCCCAAGCAATACCTTGTTTCCCCAGGACAGATTGATAGGTCTTTTTGGTCCAGCACCTCTCCTGTGCCATTTTGACTTCTATTGCACATATGCCTGCCTTCCCTTGCTCCCACCTGTAAATCTGGTACTGGAGGGCAGAGGGGAGTAGTGTTAATCTTCTTAGTGGAGCACAAAGTTGGGATGTGATGCTGTAGCTTTCTGGCTACCAAGCAGGAGTATGCTTCCCATTTTATTAAGCTGAATGTCTGCTTTCTTTTTCTCTCTTTCTTTATCAATATCTAGTTAAATACTGGAGGTAACAATAAAACTATGTTGTTTCTTATCTTTCTTTACCTCTTCTCACTTTTTTTCTTTTTCTCTTTTCTGTCTACTCTTCTCTCATTTCCCTTTTTCCCTCTTTTATTCCTTTCATTTATTTATCTTTGTTCCTTTTAGGTGTGTTATTGAAATAATCATAGTTATGGTCATTTATGCATTAGATGAAAGAAAGAAAAGAAAATGTATGGTTGTAATAAAAATCATTAGTAAAGACTTAGTAAAGGCTAAAAGAATAGTTACTTATAATCAAACAACATCATTTATCAACCTTCTTCCCATGTCTTCAACATGGCACAAATAATTCTCTGTTTTCACAAATTTATCCTAAGTACATCAGTTTCATACATTTATCTTCTAAGACTAACCTGACATATACAAGGCATGGCCAGAGGTATCCAGCCATGCAAAATTAAAAGTAGAGACATTTATTGGAGAAGACACAAGATAAAAGAAACATTGTATATAGGACAATGGAACCTCAGTCTCCTTCAAAGTAGGCACCGTGGTACCTCACACAGTTCTCCAAGTCACCATCAACTGCCTTGTTCTATTTTCCTGAATCTCATCATTGGTCTAATATCTATTCCCTTTCAAAGGTTGTTTTAATTTTGGAAAAGGCAGAAGTTTCAGGGCACCAAATTTGGACAGTGGGAGGGCTTAGTCACCTGGATGACTTGATGTTTCACCAAAAAACTCTGCATGAAAAGTGATGCATGAGTGGGTATGTTGTCCTGATGAAGCTGCCAATCACCAGTTGCCCATAGCTTTGGCCTTCTGAATCACCCAAAAATTTCCATGGAGGAATGTTTAAGCTTAGTGAAAAATTTGATGCAGGTTTGTCTCTCAGTGATTTTGAATGTGACGGCCACACAGTACATATGCTCGTTCAACAGCATCAACCTACACATGGACTAGTCATCCCCCACTGACTAGTAGTACAGTGAGGTCCTCATTGCCCACACATGCACATTCCAGTCCACTCTGCTTAGCTGCCAGGTTACATCTATGTCACACAAACCATTATTGTTGTATTAGCAATGGCTGGACTTTTCCCAGAAAGACCTTGCCATATTCCAAATTTATTTTACTCCAGCATAGAGATTCTGTAACTTAGGAAGAATTCTGCCTGATTATAGAGTTTCACTACAGAAGCATGCACAAAGTTCCTGTGGCTGAACAGCATTTTCTACAATAAAAAAAATCATATGGGTGAAAAGTAGATTCCATCTTTCTACTGCAAACATAGGAGAATCTGAGGATATTGTGCTGTATCTTGTATGACTGAACAGAAACCATTGATTTCTGTGGGGCCCACATGAAAAGTTTAAATGCATTCAAAACACTGATTATCATAGTATTAATAACTGTTGTAGCTAGTGCTGTCCAGAATATAAAAGGAACAAAAATTAAAATTTTCCAGAAAAAATGATGTAAAATCGCTCATATACCATAGTATAATTTAATATACAAAAAGCATTGCTTGGTTGTAAAGAAAACCCAGCTCTACAACTTCACAATTGTATGAATGATGTTGGGAAATGTCTTTAAGTCTTGAAGCTTCAATATTTTCCTCCTCAGTGTCTGTGTTAACAATCTGTCCTAGTGTTATGGCCAGGATTAAATAGAATTGCTTATCTGAGGTGCTAAATCATGTCCTGCATAGATATGTTCAATAAATTTCAACTACTTTAAATAAAGACTCTCTTGTAAAATTAAAGCTAAGTTATTAATTTGAGATTCCAAACGGAAGCAGAGAAACAGGAATAATTATTCAAAGAACCAAATGAACTGACAAAAAGTAGCTTGACAGAGCAATTCTAACTTCTTTGTTTTGGTTTTCATAGTGACACTTTGAAATTATAGTATTCAAAAAACATGTGTTATGATGAATATTTAAAGTAAATATGATAAGTGAGACAATTGCAAGATATTTGCCCATGACTTTTGTAATATGCATGTCAAAACATGAAAAGTAGATCCTTATTTTGATTAATATGAAAATTTTCTTGGAATATTTTTGGTGCAACTAGAAGTATGTTATTAATGGAGCAGATCAAAAGAATAGTAACCTGAAATGCTATGACACAGAAAACTTTTGTCACATTGTCTGTGTTAAATCTCAGAGGTGCACAAGTACTTAAAAGTAATTCATGTGGTGAATGAAAAGGATCAGGCACTTGTAAACAAGCCCAGTATGGAGAAAATCAACATATTTTAAGACTATTTGTAATTACTAAGATGGCATATTTTTAGTCCTGTATTGTTCACTGGAATAAAACTTAGGTTGTACAGCATGTAGTGCATTGTGTTAATATCATATGGGCCACTGGTTTGTACAGCTAAGAATGATGTGAGAGTATGTTATTTGTGAGTGCAATTTCAAGATATTTTTCTTTAGTCCTTAGTTTGGGTCTTTCATTTATAATTCATGTAAATGACAGAGAATTCACCTTTAAGAAAAATATTGTACATTTTTCAATTTTCAAAGATTTTACTCTTTTATTTTTAGAGAGGAGAAGAGAAGGAGAAAGAGAGGGAAAGAAACATCAATGTGTGGTTGCCTTTTGTAAGCTCCCTACTGGGAACGTGGTCTGAAACCCACGCATATGCACGAGACTGGGAATCGAACCAGCAACCCTTTCGTTCACAGGCCGGCACTCAGTCCACTGAGTCACACCAGCCAGGTCTAAATTTTTCAAAGCAAACGGTTACATTGTGTTTCATGAGAATGTACTTGTCATTAAACAGTGCATGGGCTGCTTTTATCAAGATTAATATTGTGTTTATTTGATGTGCTTGAAATTCAGTACAGTATACAGATAAAAAAATATGTTTTCTGACTGGCTTAAATTAAAAAATATATATACCTAATTTATTACATTCTCATTCATTGGCTTTTTGATATACATAGCATGCAGAGAAAAATTTTTCTTCTCAAAGTCCAGTAAATATTATGGTAATAGACTAGCTTAGATCTTTTGTATTCATGTATTTGAGATGTTTTCTATATTTTTCTCTAAACACTATAGTAAGCAATTGCTGTTCTAAACACTTTTGTAATTACTTGCAAGCAGTTGGGACTAAATAGAAATGTAATATAGATATGAGAATTCATTTTTCTTTCACAATATCTACCATTTTTGTGTTCAATATCTTAATTTACTTAAACATAACAAGAAGTTCTATAGTAGAAATGCTTATCTAGCTAAACTCATGCAAAGTAGGTTAATTGGAGTCCTCAGAGCAACATGCTAATTAAATAAGGTGGTAGCATTGATCCTTCTTCAGCCCTATTTGTTTTGCCAGCACCAAAAGTTCTGTAAGTAGAAGTTTCCTGTTTAAAACCAACTATCTATGTTCCAATATATTATTTTACAGGGGGAAACAAAACCCATCACCCCTCAATGTATAAGAGAATGGGTCAGTTCAAGCCCCAGTGTGAATTTGTGAATTTTAGATTTTCAGGAGACATGGTCAAGTTCTCTCTGAGAAAAAGTGGCAGACTTCTAAGTGAACCAAAATATTACTGGAGGTCTACAAAGGAAAATTAATAATTGCCAAGCAAGTCTTCCAGTTATCTGATCTGTTGTTGGGGGTGGTCAAGAAGGAAGGTTTCATGCCGTCTATAGTCCAAAGGTATACACATTCTATCTGGTGAAGAGATGATCACTGTACCACAAATAATAGCAATTTGTCTAAAACAAAACAACAAAAATAAGCAAATACACACAATTTAGCATCAATAAACACATTTCCAGTTTTCTTTATGTGTGTAGTAGAAGTTTGAATCCTTGTTCCCCCCATTTAAGATAGGGAATACTTTATTCAAACCCATCAGGGAAATGAATTGGCTGGGTCTGTAACAAAGCATCATGTTTCAAAGCACGGGCCAGTGATTGTACATGAGTATACACTGCTACATACAAATTAACTGATCAGACCACAACTTTTCAATGTTTAAAACAGAATAAGCTTCCCTGTAAAAGCAGCACCGTTGTGACATTTTAACTTTAGTATTCTTCTGCCTCTTCCTCACCCTCTCCTTCCACAGAATCCATACCAACCTCCTAACAATCCTTCTCTAGGGCAGCCATGTTCTCACGGGCCTCAGAAACTCTCCTTCCCCCATGCCCTCACCCACATAGCAGTGGACATAATCATGCTTGGCATACATCAGGTTAATCTTGTGGTCCAGGTGAGCCCAGACCTCAGCAAGAGCAGTGGTGTTGCTCAGCACACACATAGCTCTCTGGACTTTGGCCAGGTCTCCACCAGGCACCACCATGGGAGGCTGGTAATTAATGCCAATTTCGAAGCCAGTGGGGCACCAGTCCACAAACTGGATGCTGCACTTGGTCTTGATGGCAATGGCAGTATTGACATCTTTGGGAACCACGTCACCATGGTACAACAGGCAGCAAGCTGTGTATTTACTGTGGCAAGGGTCACACTTCACCATTTGATTTGCTGGCTCAAAGCACAAATTGGTGATCTCTGCTACAGAAAGCTGTTTATGGGAGGCTTTCTCAGCAGAGATGATAGGGGCGTATGTGGACAGAGGGAAGTGGATTTGGGGATAGGGCACCAGGCTGGTCTGGAATTTGGTCAGATTGACATTCGGGGCTCCATCAAACCTGAGGGAAGCTGTGATGGAAGACATAATATGACCTATCTACCTATTCAGGTTAGTATAGTTTGGGCACTCGATATCGAGGTTTCTACTACAGATTTTGTAGATGGCCTCATTGTCAACCATGAAGGCACAATAAAAGTGCTCCAGGGTGGTGTGGGTGGTTAGGATGGAGTTGTAGGGCTCCACTACAGCTGTGGAAACCTGGGGGGCTGGGTAAATGGAGAACTCCAGCTTGGACTTCTTGCCATAATCAACAGAGAGATTCTCCATAAGCAGGGAGATGAACTTGGAACCAGTTCCCCCATCATAGCTGTGGAAAACCAACAAGCCCTTGAAGACCTGTGAACTGGTCAGCCAGTTTCCGAATTTGGTCCAGAACGAGGTCAATGATCTCCTTGCTAATGGTGTAGTGTCCATGGGCATAGTTATTGGCAGCATCTTCCTTGCCTGTAATCAGCTTCCCAGGGTGGAAGAGCTGGTGGTAGGTAGCAGTGTGAACTTATCAATGATTGTGGGTTCCAGGTCTACATACACTGCCCTGGGCACATGCTTGCCAGAGCCTGTCTCACTGAAGAAGGTGTTGAAGGAGTCACGCCCCCTCCCCCCCAATGGTCTTGTCACTTTAGCCATTGGGCTGGATACCATGTTCCAGGCAGTAGAACTCCCAGCAGGCATTGTCAGTCTGGACACCAGCCTGCCCAACACTGATGCAGATGCATTCACGCATGGTTGCTGCTTTGCAGCTGCTGAGCAGATGGTGGAGAGGAAGAAGAGAAGTTGTTGCTTCTTACGGCACAGCTCTTAGGTGGTTGATGTAAGAGAATCTGCCTGAATTCTCTTTGTACGAGTTGTGACATTGGTTCCCTCATTAATGAGAAAAGTAAAATCTTCACCTTGTAATTATTTATATTCGTGTGAGAATTAGCATTTTTCTCTTTAAATACTATATCCCTTAACAATTACTTGCTCTGACCCTGAGTTTCCTCTCTATAATTGGGAATAATAATAGCTACCACATGGTGTTCAAAGAACTGAATGCTTATAAGGTATGTAAAGTTCCTAATTTTCTGTTGACAGTGACCAGATATTAAAAAATGGTTATTAGCCCTGGCTGGGGTAGCTTAGTGGATTAAGCGCGGGCCTGTGAACCAAGAAATCACGGTTCGATTCCCAGTCAGGGCACATGCCTGGGTTGCAGGCCAGTTCCCAGCAGGGAATGCACAGGAAGCAACCATACATTGATATTTCTCTCCCTCTCCTTCCCTTCCCCTCTGAAGATAAATAATAAAAATAAAATCTTTAAAAAAATAAAATAAAAAATGGTTATTAATATCTTATTTTATCTGATGAATGCCTTTACTCAATTTCTTTCTCCATTATTACAGTCTTTAAGATGCTTCCTCTTTGTGATGATCTTGCACAACATCTAGAACTGAATTCTTTTATACCCTGGGTATCTATTATAATACCTATCATATCAAAATAACTCATTCAGGCATGTCTTTTCCACATTATCATATCCAATTTGAAGATGGGCATATGTCAGTGTCTCATTTTTCTTTTTCCCTTAGTCTAACTGTAATACATTTTTTTTAGATATTAAATAAGTAAAAAGTAACAAATAATAATCAGAGCAAAACAAATATTTTTCCACCTCCACCTTTATCCATAATGACCACATGCCCCTTTGCTTTCTTACCTCCCTTCTCTTTTATCTTAATCCAGAGAATCACACACTTCAACCCTTAAATATTCTTGTCTTTTCTGTCTTAAAAACAAAATCATCTTTTAAAGATACAACTCCACTTCCTGTGCTAACTTCCTCCTGTTTACAACCAACCTTCGCCATTGTTGTCTACATTTGCTATTCAATAACCTTTCACATCTTTGTAAACCGTTTTTTGTCCTAACAATACAGTTAAGTTCTGCATTGTCCCTTATTTTATTTTATGTTTTCTTAATTTTCTTAATTTTATTATTTTTAATTAAGTGTAGTTGGTATACAATATTATATTAGTTTCAGGTGTACAATATAATGCCTTACAACGTGATCACTTCACTATGTCTAGTGATCACCC